>JANAVB010032830.1:0-19830 GCA_029216955.1 Iris pallida
ACCCGTTCCCCCGCCTTTTGAAAACCTAATATCAATTCAGCTGCAGCAGCCACAAAAAAAAAGGAGAAGAAAGAACAGGAGTTCGAGAAGAAAGAAGAAGAAAGAAGGAGAACAGGAGAAGGAGAACAGGAGTTCGAAGAAGGAGAAGGAAAACTTACTTCTGTAGCAGAGCTCGAGTGTCCGCTCCCCGCCGACTGCAGCAGCAGAGCCACCGACTCCAGCGCCGGAGCCGCCGACTAGGTATTTTTTTTTTGCTTTTCCTTTTCCTTTTTCCTTTTCCTTTTCCTTTCCTTTGTTTTTTTGCTGCTGTGGTCTGGATGAACTTCCTCATTGCTTGCTGTGCTTTGATTGAGTTTTTTTTTGGGGGGGGGGACTGATGGACTTTGTTCAGTTGTTGTTGTTGTGGATGAGTGGGTTATTTATTTGGTTGCTACTTTGGTGTGCTACTCTGGACTGAGACTCCCCCACGTATTTATTTTTGTTCTGGACTGAGACTCCCCACTCACAAGTGCTACTTTGGTGTGCTACTTTTGTCGTTTCCTTCTTTCAACTGAGTGAACACTGAACAGCACTACTGCAACAATTTTTTTTTTTTTGCTGAATGAACAGTAGCATTGAGTCCCCACTCACATGTATTTATTTCTTCTATGTCCTGCACACAGACACAGTGAACACAATTATTTAAAAAACACTAACACTAATATATATAATAATAATGTTGGTGAAATGGCAAGTGAATTGAACATCCAATTCCAATGTTTTATAGATATGACTACTTCATCGGCCGCTTCCAATTCCAATGTTGGTGAAATGGCAAGTGAATTGAACATCCAAAATGCTCTCAAACGTGCATCCGGTGATGTTGGATGGGATTATGGTGAACTTGTGGATGTGAAGGCATTAGATCGAGTTCGATGCAAGTTTTGTTCAAAGATTGTGTCCGGAGGCATCTACCGGCTCAAATGTCATGTAGCCGGTCGTGCCGGAAATATGAAAGCTTGCAATAAAGCCTCCAAAGAAGCTATACAAGCATGTGTAGAGGCACTTGATGGTGCTAAGAGGAAGAAGACACAAAAGCAAAACGAAGAGACGGAACTTAGAAAAGAAGTTTCGACATCACATGATGTTATGGAAATGGATGCCGACATTGAACTAGTCACGAGACCGAAAAGGTCTACTATGGATAGATTTGTGGAGATCAACCCAGAAAAAAATAAAGAATCCACAATGTTTACAAAGCAAGCTAATTTGACGGTGTTGATGGACAAGAAGAAGGTGATGGATACACAACAATACATAGCACGGTAGGTCATTGAGAGTGACATTCCTTTCAACGCCATTCAAAATAGTTTCAAGCTAATGACTGAGGCTATTGGACAGTTTGGTCCAGGATTACCTACGCCAAGTCGATATCGGTTGAGTGGTCCATGTTTGAATGCGGAGGTGTCGAGAGTTAAGGACTCTCTAAAAAATGAAGAAGAGTGGGCTATATCCGGTTGTTCCATTATGACCGATGCTTGGACCGACCGGAAAAGGAGAAGTATTATGAACTTGTGTGTTCATTGTAGAGAAGGGATCTCTTTCATTTCTTCAAGAGAAGATTCCGATTCATCTTATACGGGGTCCTACATATTTGAGTATGTCGATAAATGCATCGACGATATAGGACAAGAGAAGGTGGTGCAAGTTGTGACAGATAATGCTTCAAACAACATGGCGGCGGCTACTTTGATGGCTACCAAAAGGCCTAATTTATTTTGGACTTCTTGCGCCACACATACGGAACCTTATGCTTGAGGCGATTGGTAAACTTCTAAGGTAAGTCTCGTCTCATAAACTCTTAGTTCATTATTTAATTACTTGATTTGCTTCATTACTTATTTAATTTGTAAACTTTCAAGGTTCAAGAGTACAATTGATAAGGCAAGGGCCTTAACTATCTTCATATATTCATCACTCAACCTTGAGTATGATGAGAAAGTTGACAAAGAAGCGTGACATTGTACGACCGGGAGTCACAAGATTTGCAAGTAATTACCTTACTTTGCAAAGTTTGGTGGAGAAGAAAGAACAACTAAGGCATATGTTTGCTTCCGAAGAATGGGTCCGGAATTCACATTCCAAAAGTGTGAAGGAAAAAGTGGCATATGCAACCGTTGTTAGCCTATTATTTGGAAGTCGGTAAAACTCATGCTTGATTGTTTTCCGGCCATTAGTGAAAGTCCTCCGCCTTGTTGATAGTGATAGACCATCTATGCCATGGTTGTATGGAGAACTTGAAGTGGCAAAAAGAGAGATCAAGGAGGAAGTCTATAGTGGACTTGAAAAGAATTATAAACCAATACTTGACATTATCGAATCTAGATCCAAGGGTAGACTTGATTCCAATTTGCACTTGGCGGAATATTTCCTTAATCCATACTATTTTGCAATAATAGGGTGAAGATCGGAGATGACATAGCTTGTATGGAAGCTATTCTCGATTGTGTGGAGAAATTCTTTTCCGATGACTTGAACACTCAAGTGAAAGTGAGTGATGAAGAATTAATCATGTACAAGAATTTGATGGAAATGTTTGGAAGAAAACAAGCAGAACTTTCCTATCAAACTAAAGGTGTCAATGAATTTAATCCCGGTAAGTCTTGACTCCTAAACTCACTTGATTACTTTACTTCATTGACTAAGTACTTATCTACATGTTTTTTGTATGATAATAAATGCTAGCCGGGTGGTGGAGTAATTATGGTGGCAATGCACCAAACTTGAAGAAGATGGCAATTAGAATCCTCTCCTTGACCACAAGTTCATCGGGTTGTGAGAGGAATTGGAGTACTTTTGAAGGGGTATGCCACTTTTATTTTATTTTTTGACATGTTTTTGATATTCTTCATCTAACTAATTAGAATGTTCTATATAAATATTATAGGTGCATACAAAAAGAGAAATAGACTTGATTCGGAAAGATTGAACAAGTTGGTGTATGTCCAATTCAACTCCAAAATTCACAATAAGAAGAAAAGAGTAAATGATGATAAAGATGTTCTTCAAGCGGATGATTGTACTCATGCTCAACATTGGTTGGTTGATGGGATGGATGATGAGAGTGATGTTGATCCCGTCACCGGAGCTACATGGGAGGTAGTTGACCAAACGGTGGGAGCAAATGAACTACTTGAACCTAGGAGGAGCTCTAGGATCACGAGAGAACTTGATGAGGAAGAGTTTATCTCGGAGGCCGAAGAAGATGATGGAGATGATGACTTTGAGTCCGATGAAGAAAGAGATGTGCCATTAGTGGATGAGCACGATGATATCTTTGATAATTGAGCACTTTAATCTATCTCCTTTTTTTTTGTGAAATTTGATTATGTACAAGACTTCGGAGTTTGGGTACTTAAGTTAATATTTTGATGTCATATGATATATATTGCATAATTATATTTTTTTTATTGCATATATATATATATATATATATATATATATATTAATAAAAAATTCAAAATCGACTAATCCGACTAGTCCCCGACTAGTCCGATTAATTCCTAGTCCCCACCAACCGACTAGCGACCGACTAGCGATTTTTACAACCTTGCTTAGGATCAGTTTTATGACATATTCGAAAACAGTAAAACATGTTATCATGGCAAGCATGTCATTTGATTCGCATAAACAAGCAGGCAACTAATATCAATCTCGTGTTGTTTCGTAACTTCTTACCAATATCGACGCACTCAACCTTGTCCGACGCAAGGTGAATACGCCTATCATCTTTTCCTATCATGTTATAAGTGATCTTATGTAGGATTTTGTGTGCCTGCACTTTCAGCCCACCGTTCTTTAAACTATATGAAGGTCACTGGTATTCCAAGCCAGAATGGACTATATTTCTCAAATCACATATGTAAGACGGTGATCATTCTGTGCGGCTGCTAACTCTAATATCAGAGGACCCCCGAATTACTTGGTAAGTGGCTTATCACATCAATAGCAGGTCGTAAGCCGTCTTAATGAAGTGCACCATCAATACCAATTTTATCGAATCATTCCTCCTAGGCCAAACGGTTCCAACATCCTGGCGTACCACGTTCGAGGGAAGCTATCACCCGTTTACAGGCTATATATCTTAAGTTCATTTGACCATGCAACGTGCATCACTAGCATACAACCAAACAATTCGCCTATCTCTATTTTCATTGGCACAATGTCCCAACTCAATGTTCACCAACGAACGTCCCGAAGGCCATGAACATTTCGAAGGCACCATGCCACATTCGACAGTTCTGCCACAACATTCGTGCCATAACTGTTCTCTTCGCAACGAAGCCATCTTTTATGAGTCTCGTGCACATATGCACGTTTCGACACATTTATTCTCTTTCCTTCGAGTCGTGCATTCGATGCACGCGCTTCGGTACCGTATTTTCATGTTCTATGCCTTGGTGTTCAATGTTCATGGCTCGTGCACTAGGGCACTCGCCTCAATAGTCCTTCAATGTTCTAGCCTTCTAACTTGTGCTCGGGGGCACGAACGACTCGTGCACTGAGGCAGTCGCCGATACAGTTATCCCATGTTCTTATGGCTTGCGCTCGGAGGCGCTCGCCTTTGCGACATTTCGATGTTCAATAGCGTCTCGTACATTTGATGTACGTTTCAATTCAATTGTTCTATCTAGTGTTCGACACGCACTACGATTTCTCTCCTTCGAGCCAAGTCCGTGGTCTCGATAGGTTAACTTAGCATACGACGGTACATTTTACTTAGGCTTGACGGAGTAGGAAAGAAGGGTCAAAGTCCTCCCACCTTAAGCCGATACGTCTTGTCGTTTCGTTGAGCCGATGCTAGCTCGATTTCATAACTTTGTTGCACGGCCAACTCTTCTGACTTAGCCATTCGAGCACTTCGTGCTTCGGTGAATTATCCGATCGATTTGGCGTACCGTGTCTATGCCTCAGTCCGTTGCGAGATGGTGATTTGGTTTTGCGGACTCCGTTGCAAACAAGGCAAAATGTCGACCTATTATATTTCAGCGTAAACGTATAGCCTGTACACGAAACCAACTAAAATCAATATTCGTTAGAATCGGACTTGTGCGTTGCATCAATTTAATTTCTTAGAATCTTCGAACCGACTCAATGCTTTCCCGTTCGGACCAACGTAACTCTTTGTATCAATCCGACTCGATGCATTTCTCGGGTCAATGTAACGCTTGTATCGATTCAGATCGATACTTATTTCGGGTCAACGCAATTCTTCGAGTCAACGACTCACATAATGCACCGTACGAAGCGGGACATTACAACGAACATGACTGCTGTCATGGCCATGATTGTTGCCACCTGCCACCATTCTGGCCGGGGGAGATTGCGGGTGGAGGGAAGGATACATTTTCTCTTATTTTTGTTTTTCTTTTAAACAAATTGACGGGTTTATCCTAAACTTAACAACTACTAGGTAATGTCACGGAAATATTTTCATGATTTTTTTTATATTTATCCAAAATTGAGTCCATGGTAATATCTTGAATAAGAATGTACACATTTATTTATTTTTAAATGAGAAATAGCTTCGACAAAAGTGACATATAATAATCAGCTGTGGTGCTGTGCTGTTCTGTTGCTGCTGGAGAGTATCTATTCGCCTCTTACCATGTGCTTTGGATAGTAATGCATGCTAGTTAGTTGATTATCTTATTTATGAGTTGGTGATGTGTCCTTGATGCTCACGTGTACTTATCGAGCGGGCTAGAATTCTCTATTCCTTTTTTTTTTTTGGTTTTATGTCTCAGATTGTTATAAGCACTACAGGGTTTTCCTTATTTGACAATGTATTTGTAGTCTAGAGTAACTTCCTCTTTTGTCATTCTGTACCTTTATTTAACATCGATCTGCCTTAAAAGTGTTTTTTTTGGGTGCTTGCACGATTCAACTAAGTTGTGGCTGTGATTTTATGGACCAAAAGCAACAAAAATTCACGGTTTCATTTGTCATTTTTTTTCCTGCTAGAAATGGATGAGAGAGCCACTGAGGAGGAGGAACCCTTGACTTCTCGTATTGAAAAACTCCAGCATGGTATGGTATTATTTATCTCTTACAACATCACCCATTGTTCTGGACTTATGATTATCTGATTATTGATCTTTTAGATGTAAGTCCCTGAATGTTCCTTATTTGAACACCCAATCTTATTGTTCATTTGTTTGCATTCGGGTTCTAGAAAATTTCTTATACCCCTTCGCCCAACATGCAAAACAAAAAGAAGAAGAAGCTTATTGATATAGGCCCCTATCCCCCTTTCTGCCTTGCGAGTCCTTGTAACAATAGTTTTATATAATTTGAGGGAATAGGAACAAGTAATAAGGTATGGGGACCTATGTCGAAATAGGCATACTTGAGGGACCTGTGCCTAAATTCTTTCTTTGTTTAAGTTTCATATGTGATTATATATTATCCAAATATACACGTTATTTCAAGATTTTTTTTTGAGATGACTGTTTGCACCGGTTAGTATGCATTTTAAACTGTAATATGTTGCTGCATGTTTTCGAAATGGTAATTATCAGGAAACCCAAAACCCCCTGACATGTGGTTGTTTATTAAACTGTAATATGTTGCTGCATGTTTTCGAAATGGTAATTATCAGGAAACCCAAAACCCCCTGACATGTGGTTGTTTATTAGAAATACTCCTACCATTAACTTTTTCTTAGACTTTCCCCTGTTGTACATTTTTGGTGATTTCTGTCCAATTTGGTCACACTGAGCGTGTGTGATATTTTTTTGGACGTTTTTATCCTTCTCTCCCAGTTCTCCTCCTCCCAACTTAATTTTGAAATCTAACTTATCTGGTCCCTTTACCCACCAACGACGACCGGACTAACCCTCTCCCTTCCCTAGACTTTATTATTCCCCAATGAAGCTCTCCCTCATTCTCTTCCAACTTTCTTCTTGAAGCTCCTCCTTCTATCTTTACTACATTGCATTTTCCATAATGTCTCAGTCTTCACTCCATTCTCGATGAATCATTTTATCCTTAATGAAATGAGGGGGAAAAAACTGTGAGATACATTGATGATTACAACGAAAATTGAAATGACACCGAGAAAAATAAGATAAGAATAAAATCCCCATATATATTGAAAGTGACCACGAGGGGAAAAAAACCAACATTGAATAAGACACAATGAGAATTACACTGGAAAAACACTTTCAATCTCAAGGAGAATCAATGATGGAACATTATCATTGCTTTGATTTTTACGGAGCCAAATGTATTCCACCATACTACACGTTCAACAATTATGTCATTCTGAAGTTCAAATGATCTAACTTGATCACAATTTTACCCGAATATCTAATCTAGGTTTACGAAATTAATAGAAAGGGGGTTAAAGTAAAGTATTTGCACAATCCAGTTACACAGTAGCAATCCTCTTTAATAGATTATGGAAATGTGGATGTCCGGTCATCATTGGTGGGAACAAAGATTTGCGGCACAGGGTTCAAAATTACAGTTGGGAAGTGGGGGTACTTAGTTGGAAGGGTAAAAACGTCAAAACAATGTTTCACGCCCACTCATAATGGCAAAAACGAACAGATATCACTAGAGATGAACGGCCCGGGGAAGTGTAAGAAAAAGTTACTGTAGGTATTTTCTAATAAACAAGCAAACGATGGAAAATATCAGTTAGAGTTGATAATTACCCTTTCGGAAACCTATCTTATGGAAAATATCATTTACAGTTGAAGCAGGTCATAAACAAAAATGAGAAAGGTCTTCATTCTTCATAAATTATTTTAACCTGAGGTACCTAAGGGCTTGAAAGATGAAAACCCTTCCTGTCCAAAGACTAGCCATATATATGCTGGTCCAAGAACTTTTTTAAAATTACTATTTCTTTTTGTAAGTGGTATTTTGTTTTATGCAGAAGGGAAAATTGGCTTTTAAGCTCTGGTGTGGTGGCCAACAGTTTTTACAATAGAGATAAAATATCTAATTATGACGATGCCTTTCCTTCACTCAGATTCTGACATCAAACATCTCATTAAATAATTATCCAATTTTATGACCTTTTTTTTTTCCCACTTTACTAACACAAGGACAAGGTGTCATATATTTTCACTAGTACGCGAGTCAGTGATATGAATTTTCTGAAAAATATAAGCTAGTGGCATCAAACACTCATATTAGTATATTACCAGCTGCATGTGGGTCCCCTATGAGAAGCCTTTTTTTTATATAGATTACAAGTTCCTACTAACGATCAAACTACTAAGGAATGGTGAACCAACTACTAATTCTTAGTAGCATGCACCTTATCTTTGTTGCTCTGAGAATTTAAACATTTGAACATTGAAGTGCTAATGTCTTAGAAGTTCCATCTGGCTGTACATTTCAGACATGTTTTTTCCCCCTTCAAACTGATGAATAGACTTGTAAACACTAAACATTTCATATAACCATACCAAATAAGTGTTTCTTATGAGTGTTTATATTTCTTCATCTATATATTATGATGCGGCTTGGAAACGGCTTAAAAATGAGCCGTCCAAGCCGTATGTATATCCTCCATTAAATAATTAAAAAAATTAAAAAAAATTCAATTTTTTTAACTACCGTGTATGTCTCTCCTCACGTAGTTAAGAAAAGAAAACCTAAAATCCTTCTAACTACCCGAGCATATAACAAATCCTAAAATATATTCAATATTCAAATTATATTTAAACTAAGTACATGGTATTATCTAACAAAACACAAATCCAAAATTCTAAAAAAGTATCTATAATAAATCCTAATTAAAATATATTCACATAATATTTAAAATATTTTAATATAATTTAAATTTTATCTAATTTTTCAACAATATCATAGTTTTTTGTACGTGCAACACATGTGAACATGACTAGTATACATATAAAAAGGATTATATTAAGAATGTTGTACCTCAAATGTGTTCATTTTAGTGCTGCAATGATTTTTGAACAGATAGCTTGGGCATTGTTATTAGCAAGAATATTAGCATTTTCAACCGCATACAAGGACACCTGGTTAAACAAGAACAGCACTGTGGTCAAAATAGATACTTAAGTTTGAAAACAACGGCACGGCATTATCAATCAAGGGAATGCTGAAGTCTAGATAAAAACATGGTATTCTGCGAACTTTTTTCATGTGGAAAAATTCACAAGGATGTTCTTAAGCATGATGGAAGTGTGGCACAATTCACAAGGATGACAATAATCAAATTGCAAGGATACACTTTTGAAAGAATGCACGAGGAGTTAAACACTGATGTACCGTTTTTTAATAAAAAAATAGAGGATATTATGGAGTAGAGAAGTAGGGATGAGAAGAGGAGACATGAGACTTCTTTTAAGTAGGGAAGCCTTAAATGGCAGTGGCAATAATGACTGATTAAGGTACTTGTGATTAGTATGAGGGATAGAGATTATTCAAGTGGACTACCGGTGAGAATTTGAGTTTAAATATATCTACAGATGCAAAAGAATTTAGGAGAAAGTTTGCAAGGGTTTGGATGTATCGGTTAAAATTAGAAAGGTAGGGAATCGGGATAAGATTAGAAAGGTGATGGTTGACAGTTTGGAATTGGCTAGGAATGAAGTGAGGGGGATTGAAAAGTTCAGAAATTGCAGGACGTGTGAAAAAATTGAGGATAAAAATTGTATATTGAGTAATAGATCTGTTGTTAGTTATCACGCCCCATAGTTCAGTTTAAGGCGGGCCAACTTTCTAGTATGAGGGGTTTTTGATTGATGAAAAAGTAAAAAACATCTAATAGTATAGGAGTAGGACTAAACCAATGTTACTAGATACTTATCCCCTTCCACTGTGATTACAAGTAGTGACAGGACATTAAGCTTTCGACTTTGCGTTTATGTCGATGTTTCTTGTGATGACACAAGCCCAATCACTCTTTTATTGCATACATTACTAGTCTATGTATTATAAGTTCTATGATTACTTTGGTGTTGTGGACATTGTTCTTTCCGTTGAAGGTGTTTCACTGTTAAGATCATTAAGCAGTGTCGTATTGCAGAACGTGATGAACTTAGAAAAGATATTGAACAATTGTGCATGCAACAAGCTGGCCCTGGCTATCTTGCTGTGGCAACTAGAATGCATTTTCAAAGGTGTAGCAATTATTGACAATCTCTTATATTGCTATGCTGATTTTGTTCGTCGACACAATAGTTTTGTCATAGTCAATCTAAAGTCCTATTAGGACAGCTGGATTGGAACAGGAGATCGAGAGCCTAAGAAAGAAGCTCGCAGGATTAGCAAGAGAGAAACAAAATCTCCAAGAGGAGCTTTCTGAAGCTTATCGAATCAAGGTTACACTCTTCTCTTATGTTGTACTTGAGTCTTGATGTTCGTATCATTTTCTTCATTCCAGTATTTTATGATTGTGTTTGTAATTTACAGACCCAGCTTGCTGATTTGCATAGCGCAGAAGTCTTGAAGGTATCCTATACTGTTCTAATTGTTTTCCTTTGGCAATGTATCTTGAATTATTTGAAATAGATTGTTAGATGCCACCCTTGATGGATTCGTCACATGTTAGCTGCAATTGAGCTACGACTCTTGGTTACTGGTATTCATTGTCATATTACTGAATATTTCACATGGACTGATATATAAATAGCAGTGCTTGTGCTGAAGTTTGAATGCTACAAATGGACTTAATTTGTCATGTTGAGTTTGTATTTGGTTAAAACCCATTGAGGAACCGTCCTTAATCGGCAAGTTCACACCCAGCCAGTTACACTGTCTGCACGTGCTACATTCTTAAATTGGGCTAATTAGAGTTTAGACCCTGGATTTTATAACAGTTTAGAGTTTTAGCCTTCACATGTCCAATTGGAGAGTTTGGACCTTGGATATTTAAATTTGGTTTTCTTTTTCCCATTTTACCTTCTCTAACTTATGTAAGAAATTTCCATTATCATACATGAAAGTAAGGGTATAATGGAAAAAGAAGAAACAAAAATAAAAATTCAGGGTCTAAACTCTCCAATTGGACATGTCAGGGCTTAAACTCTAAACTGGTATAAAACCCAGGGTCTAAACACCAATTGCTGCAATTAAGCTAACACTGGAGGTGATACTCTTCTTTCTTATTAGTGACATGTGCTGAACTTAGAACAAAGCCAACAAACCTGTACTATTGTGCAAGTAAACACTTTCATGAACAGCTGTCCTTAATTATTGCTGGTTGTCCAACAGCAGTACCTGTAAATTTGATATCTAATATCTTTACAAGACTAAATATTATATAAGCCTCCATAATCATAATTCAAATAGTGAAGAAATCCAAGTAAGGTGATGGTACACTAATTTTAGTTGTTGCGTATATTCATTTTACATCTAGTCCTAAAGAAATCCAAGTAAGGTTATGGTACACTATTTTTAGTTGTTGCATATATTCATTTTTACATCTAGTCCTAAAGCGTAACTATATAAGCTGATGCCTTGTATGAAATTGACCCAACTTGAGATAGAGGATACACATTCAACAAATACAACAACAAATGACAAAGCCTTTACCCCAAAGTTTGGGGTTGGCTATTTGAATAATTTTCTTCCAGTAAGCTCCGTTAATGACTCTCTCCTTTATAACATCAACAAAAATCATATCCTTCTTTACAGCCTCAAATCAAGTTTGTTTAGGATACCCCTAGTTATAGCAGCTATTTTTAACTAATATATTATTACTCTTAACTGGTGCATCATGTTGCACATGTCCAAAGCACATAAGACGATTTTCTCTCGTATTGTACTCAAGTGGCGCCACCTTCAACTTTCCACGAATACGCTCATTTTTTGACCTATATTTGAAAGTATTGTTACTCATCCTAGCATTCTTACTTCAGCTACACATATTTATGGACACCTTGTTTATAATTTATAGCTTATTTTATGGACATCTTGTTTATAATTCCCCAGCACTCAGATCCATAAAGCATGCTGGTCTTATTGTCATCTTAATCATGGAACATTTTTACTGGAAAAATGCTATGTGCTAGACACTTATTTCATACATGCCTTAACTTTTTTTTACTGGAAAAGAACAATTACTGTAGCTGGCCATGATACTTTTCTTTTGTTGTTATTTATTAACTAAACAAGAGTTTCAGGAAATAAATTAGGACCAACCAATAAATATTTCATGCTTACATCTGCATAGCGTAAAATTGAAAGAATTAAGTTAATATCTTCCTTCATTATCCAAGCCTTAGAATGTGGTTGGGTATGGAGCGTAAGAAAGTTCCGTACAAGATTTGATAAAGTTCTATGACCGGCTGTCTACCTGACGTCAATCCTCTATGTTGGTGCCAAATTCCTAGCCAAGGTAGCTATGAGCTTGGGAGAGTTATGCCATAAAACCTAGGTGGCCAGTTGGCAAGTAGGTAGACCTACCGTTTGGATTGCAGTTATCCTCATGCAATCAAGGAGCACCCTCCAAGTTCCCATAAAATATAAAGAGTCCAAACGAAGAGGTAAGATGATACAATTTGCTATAGGAAATTACATTCATCTCCATGACATATTACGCCAAAGAATGAACGAATGACAATCCCAAAGTCCTATGTTTGAAACATCATCCCATAAGTAAAACAATGTATTATAAGTTGATTGGTAGACCTTTTGAATTGCTTCTGTTAGTTTCCCAGTGACCATTTAGTTGTACCCTTGAAAATCAGCTGATATTCTTTCCGAGGATTCAAGAACTTGTGGCTTCTGTCAACTGCCTAATGTCTCATGAAAGTTTCTTTTGCACTAGTCTATGTTGCTACCAGTTCATGATACTTTCATCTTCATCTCATAAACTTAAGCTCTTTTGCTACATTGTAATTCATGGAAAGGTTTTTTCTCCACGCTTCAGTTTTTTTCCTCCTCCTGATCATTTGAATTGGGATATGGATTTTATTCCCATTTGACAATATGGTTTAGATGCTGCACAAAAGTCGTTGCAATTCCCAAGGGAATAATATTGTTCTATTTCTCTGGTTTAATTCCTCTTGTAGGGACATGATGGGACTCTCCACGTTGCATGAGCTTCAACTACCTATATGTCAACTGGCGTAGGTTTCATGGGAAGATACTCTCCCACATATTTTCATGATAGGAGAAATTGAGCACTAACTCGGACGGTTCATGTCAGGTTGACCTCTGGTTACAAGAACTTGGCCAATCTTTTCTTGACTTCTGCCATTCAATCCCACTTCTGTTTTAGGAAAAGCTTTAAATGAATAGACTGGTTAGATACATATGCTGTAGACTCGCACCTGAGCTTAATACCTCGAACTCGAAGTTGCATGATTCTCATGTAAAAAGTTTCACAAAATGACTGACTATAGCTCATATATTCTTAACCTATATATCTTAAGAGAACTTGGATTGAGGCTGTGAAAAAGAGATGGATTTTGATGATGTGAGAGAGGAGATAGTGCATAAGCTGAATGGAAAATAAAGATTCATGTAGCTGACCCCAGAAATTTGATATAAAGGCTACTTGTTGTTGATCGTCAGTTTGAAAGCTAGTTCATCCGCTGTAACTTTTGACCCTTATTGAGGCATTTCCTGCTACAATAAAATATTTGTAAATGTGGCTCGAATAGTGTAATGGGTTACATTTATTGTATGCCAAGTATTGACCATTTTATATCAGAATATGTTGAATCTGAGAATGTGGGTTTACTATGGCCGTCATATGTCTTTAATTTCATATGTCATGTGTGCAGCCCTTCACAACTAAAATTATTTTGTCCTAGGTTGAATTCCTCTTTAAGGATTGAGGAGTTCCTTTTTGAAGTGTTTGGATTTGTGTGAACGGTCAGAAAAAAGAGGTAGAATTTATGTTGAAGTAGAGAAGTTTGTGAAGGAGGATGTAGAACTGTTCCAAGGATTGGAATATTCCTAATGAACAATGGTTGGTGAACAAGGATTTTGAGAGCCAACTTAAAACAATTCAATGGGGGTGTGAAGAACGATATAATGAAGCTTCCACTGCATGTTTATGTGGCATTACGCCCTATCACCACTGCCATAAACTTGTATAAGGAAGTTATGTTTTTGAAGGAATGCAATCGAAGTTTCCTAAGAAGTTTATTTCTAATATAGCTTGCAAAACTAAACTCCGTACTTCACAATCCTGTTCACGACTTTATTACATTGGAAATTCTGAACAAGTCTGTTTGCTTGTCTTTCAGTTTAGGGATCTATGAATTATGTTTTGGTATATAGAATTCTAAACTATAGCTTATGCATTACCTATAACATATATATGACTAGGTTTACTAGAAATGAAGTGGTTTAGTGTGTTGATACTTGATACAACCGCTTTAACTAATTCAATTCATATTGGATCTTCTCTCTACTTGTTCAGGATATCATATACCTTCTTATGTAAATTTCTTGGTTCTGATAATCATTATACCTACCTTTCTAAATTTTCTTAAATCTTATGTATAGTTGATTTGGCAACACTGCACGACAATCAATTTTATCGTCTTCCTAATTTATGTGAACCTGAAGGGTAGCTGATGCAGCAACACCAAGTGCAAGAAAATCAACTAACTGTTACTGAAATTAGAAGATTTCTAGAGCCTTGAATTTTACGTAGCTATAATATCTTGTTATCTACATACTTTAGTAATTTGTCTTATACAACTATTAGTTTTCTCATCTTCATAATGTATCTGGATCTTGCAGAAAGAAGCAGAGAATCAGTTGAAATTCTTTCAGACTTGTGTTGGTGCCGCATTTGCGGAACGAGATCACTCTTTACTGGAGGTTTTAACTTTAATACAGCTCCAACCAGTTTCTCATTAACTTACAAGAGTTTAATATTTCCAATTAATCAAACAGTATGAGAAGGCCAAGGAAATGGAGGAGCCATGTCACAGAGATTAGTTGCTGCTGAAACAAGGTAAGTACTATTTCTGTGAAAGCAAACCCAACTTCTTTTCATATTTTCAAAAGAACAATTAGTAGTTTCTACCGAATATGAGTAACATCTTGAAAATCATAACCTATTGCCTGCATCGTGATGGCTTGAATCTTATCACTTGATTCTTCTTTAGAATGATGTATTGGCACAAGACGAGGGTATACACTGATATGGATGATTAGTAAGTTTTAGCTGGGTTATGCTATATTCTTCATTAACACTATTTTAAGTATTGGCATATATGACATGCAGAAAACACTGCTGAATCAATATTAAAGTTTATGAATGCACATGGAAACCTGTACAAAAATGAGTACAGCTGAAAGCCTGAAACATGAATGTTTAGAAAAGTAACATTTCAATTGGAGATAAGGTAAGAAATGAGGGCATTTGTGAAGTTACTAGTTAGAGGTGTCATAAATTGAAGATAAGGTCAGGAAGATGGTTAGCATATTCGGACCAGAGATCAGTAAAAGCGTCGGGTAGGGGAGAGGATCATAGTTGAAAAAGTTGCAAGGGCCAAGGATGGACCAGAACAAACATGTTAAGGCTATTACAAAGATATGCTAACTGCTGTGTTGAACAGGAGTTGGTCTTTAGTAGAAGTGAATGAAAGAAAGGATTTATGTAGCTAACCACAAAAATATATATGAGGACATGGAAATATATGATGCACCGTTGTAACAGCCTACAGGTTGTATAGCATAGGGATTGGATATGGACATGCTACTTGTTCAAAGTATGGCATATCTATAACAATTTAGGAGATGGGTATCTCATGGATATAATTATATATACACATGATAACATATCTATATACATCTTTTATGCATTAGATCTTAATACTATCTATATATGTGCATGTTTAGGTAGTAACTAGGTTACAACAAAGTTATACAAAGGATCTGTTGCAAAGAAATATAAAATCTCATATCTCAGTTGTGCTTGTCACGATCACGACCAAGCCAAATCACTCTAAGTTCTGTTTTGGGTCCTTTGAAGTGTAGATATGGGTGAGCCATATCCAACATGAGTGTCGAAGAAGAATCGTGTCAGATACGTGTTGAGGAGTATCTGTGCAACCTAGATTGCTACAATTGCGGAGGATCGAGGAGTCAATAACCTCCGGCCGCATGTTAAAGTATTTTGTATCAGAAACAGCACTGGAGGTTGCAGATTATAAGTAGTTTGTACACTTGGTTGATAAATTTGACGGATTAACATATAGAGTCATTACAATAAATGGAGTAACAAAACGCTGATAGTTTGTCTCAGAGGCTATAGGATTTCATCTCAGCTCTATGCTTGCTGTCATTATAGCATTTCCAGACTGACTAGGAAATATCCGAAGATGGTATCCACTATTTCCAGAATTTGGACAAGCCCTAGAGGTCAGTTGGATAACTCAAAATACAATAAAGTGGATGAAATTTTCCAAGTAGTGAGATGAGAAGCTAATCATGTATATGATCCAGCAAGTGTAGCGAGGTAAACCATTTTGGCCGAACCCCATGAGACACCCTTCATCTACATGACTGCTGGGGTACAGCGGTTCTCAAGGCCTTCAAATTAAGTGAGAAAGTTGCGTTGGCCAAGGTTGAAAGAAAGCTGTCGGAATACGTGTCAAGAGCCTTTCCTTATAACAAAACAAAACAAAACGCTAAAACCATGCTGATAGCTACCTTCTTGCTACCATTTCTGGTTCCAGATTTGGCCTTGTGCTTCTGACCATATTTGCTGTTGCATCGGGTGGGCCAGTTGCATATAAGTTGGACCTGCTGATGGAATTTAAGATACATCGTACATGTATCTCGAGTCTCGACTGAGCAAGAAATTAGAGATCTCAGCTCCAGACAGATTACATCAACTGACATCCCTGAATACGCCGAAGACGTTATCAAGAACTAGATTTACTGTTGTCCTGGAATGAGGTATGTTAACATAGGAAGAAATTTGCCATGGAGGTGATCCGTGGCAGGATTATGGCACTCAAGAGGTTTATGGAAGAATAATTGGACTTTTTGTTTATGCATTGATTTCCATAACTTGCATCAGGACAAGAGAGGAAGGTAACTGCTTGGTATCATAGTTAGGATGAAAAGGTTTGAGGTTTGTACCTCGTTAGGATTGAGTTACTTTCTCTGTTCAGATTCAAACAGTACCCAAGAATCTTACAAGGCTTCTACAAGTGGTAACTGTGGGTTATATGGGCAGATGCCTTTGTAACTTTCTACTTACGCAGTAAATCTAAGCGAAACAATATCAGTAACCTCCAGACTAGCAGTTTTAACTGTCCTTGAACTGGGCTTCTTCTCCAAGGTTAATGGAAGTGAGGATCGAAGACGTTCAAACTACCTCATCCTCAAGGTTAATGGAAGTCCCTTATTCTGCTCTCAAGCTCATTCTTCTCAGGGGGGTCTCCATCTTGCTCAGTAGTGCATAATGGTTGAGGGATGGACGACCTCCAGCTACATTCTGCCTCTTATCCTCCCATAATTGTGAACCATCTTATTATACATAAAGGAAGCAAAAGTGAAAAGTCCCATATGGATTGTTGATATATGAAGTTTATTTTGATTCTAATAAATGTTCGACATAGCCTCTACAGATAATTCTGGTCATAACTAATTTCCTGATGTATCTAGATATAAGGTTATGACTTGACTACCAAACTACAAAGTCTAGGATGATTTTGATGACAACTAGGTACATTACTTGCACAGCAGATATACGAGCAGCTCAGAAGCAGAAGATGAGTAGATCCGTTTTAGGGAGTATATTTTGCTACTTGGGACTTCTTGAGTTCACATGAAATATTCATGCTATCTGTGCACATTGTAAATAATTTAGGGTTCATGGCAAAATTTGATTAACCTGTACTATGGTATTTTCATGTTCTCTTATCCTCTTTAACTTGGTATAAAGCATAGCTCTTGTATGATCCTCTTGGCTGTATGGATCATGGATGTATATGAGCATGATCACTAGGACTTTATATTTTCCTTCCTTTTTTTTTTTTCCTGATATATGAGTACTTCCCAGGTTCAGTTGAAATGACTTATAATTTTTTCGAGTGTGTGATATCGTAATATAATTAATTCAGTTAAACTGAGGTGTGAGACAGTGTATTATATGTTTTTATGATAGGATGACTATGTTTTTTTTATTACTACTAAAGTTAACTTATTTATTGGTGATGTGATGTTTTCTTACGCCAACAGAGTAGAGGAACTCCAATCGGCATACCTTGATGAAAAGAATCTTAATGCTCGCTTGCAGATGGAATTAGTTGAACGAAAAGAACAAATTGAAACTTTTGAGAAGGTAATGAGCTATGTTGCACGAACACGGATTCGACATGACACACATGTAGACATATTCGGTACCTATTTTGGTGTGTCCTATGTATTTCGGAGTGTCTATGGCGTGTCCGATACTTGTGTGTGTGACACGACATGTCATGAATTTTGGAGTGTCCGTGCTTCTTAGATAATGAGTAATATGGTTTCTTATATTCAGCTATACTCTTTCACAAATACCTTTTTTTTTTCTTTTAATTTTCTTTTTGTAGCATAGCTTAGGGTACAGTAATATACATTCTATATGTATCACGAGTGAGTGCTGGATATACTTTCTATTTTTTCCCCTACATTTTTGTTTCTTCCCTGTTCCAATTGTTAATTTTTATTTAATTGACACCACTTTGGAGATGCTACCCATCTAGTTTTGTTCAAGCATGGATGTTTTATAAAAGCACAGGGGGGTGAATATGGTTTTACGAAGTTAAGCATAACTAAAAGGATGCTAATTAATAATTAAAATTAAGTGCTATAAAGTAAGGCAATAATGCAAACGCCCAATGTATCTTGGTATCCTCCGTGAGGCATTCAAGTCCCGAAGTCTCCGATTTTAATCCACTTAAGAAAATAGTTACACTTGCGAGCTTATGGTTTTATGAAAATTAAGCATAATTAAAAGGATGCTAATTAACAATTAAAAGTAAGTGCTATAAAGTAACACAAGAATGCAAACGTCCGATGTATCTTGGTATCCTCCGTGAGGCACTCAAGTCCTGATACTTTCTCCGGCTTTAATCCACTATTAAGAAAATAGGTACACTTGCAAGCTATGATCAGAAGGGACTCATTAAATTCGTAGACATGAGCTTTGATTCGAAAGGCTTGCAGACTTCAACACAAGTTTTCATCCGAAGGACTGACCAACTTCATAGACACAAGCTTTCTTGAAAGAGGTTGAAGTTTGCAAGCTTTGATTCGAATGGCTCATCGACTTCAACACAACTTTAATCCGAAGGTTTGCAGATTTCAACCTCTTAAAAAAAGATGGGTAATCTTCTTGCAACAATTGAAGATCTCAATGACAACTCTTACAACTCAAGAAACACTTATCAGAAGTATTGGTCAATGAAGCTTTTAAATTAGGAGTAGGAACAAGTTTAGGTTCCAAGAAGTTAGTTTGAAGGAAGGGAAACAATCCTATTTATAACCTCTCAAAAACACACATGAATATAGTCATTACTGTGCAGAACGATATACCGCCGATATGTCTTTCTGTATAGTTAGGGCTATAAAAATAGCCGTTGAAGAACAAAAGTCATCTCAGACTCAAAGGTATACCTTCGGTATGCCGGCGGCATACATTTGAGTGATTAAAATTTCTTACTGAACTTGCTAGAGAAGTATGCAAGAAATATGCACTTCTAAATATCCCTGCGGTATGCAGCCGGTATGTGTTTTCCTGATACTAAAAAACATGTTGATAAGGATGCGTAGATTTGAACAGGTTCACGTTATAATTAGCCATATATGATTATTTTTTTTTGCGAGTCAACTTTCTAAAAA
>JANAVB010032831.1:0-37525 GCA_029216955.1 Iris pallida
CGACACAGAGTTCGGACAGAACTCTATGTTCTGCCTCCAAAACTGTCCTGGACCAGTAAGGCAAAGTTCGGCCCGAACTCTGCTCCCCCTCTTCCAGCAGCTCCTCCGACTGCTCCCGAGCTTCTTTGCCTTCTCCGAATGGCCTCGTCACCCCGAGCTTCTCTGACACACAGACGGTGCTCGTCGTACTCCATGGTCTTCTCCACAAAGGTTGGGAACCCCACCCACTCCAACAAATCTCCTCCTTCACAACTATGTGGAGGAGGTCGTCACCCGATGATCTGCCTGCAGAACTCAAACTTCTCCTTGGTAGAATCTTAGAGAACATATCTGCTTCGTTATCATCTGTATGCACTTCTCAAGCTTCGCGTCCTTTTTTTCAACCACATTCCGTATCTAATGATACCGAGTCTCGATGTGCTTGGACCGGCTATGAAAGGTCTGATTCTTCACAAGGTGAATAACACTTTGACTGTCGCAAAGCAAAATATACTGCTCTTGCTTCAGTCCCATTTCCTGCAACAGCTTCTTCATCCACAATAGCTTCTTACAAGCCTCCGTCGCCGCAATGTATTCCGCCTCTGTCGTCGACAAGGCAACACACTTCTGCAACCGCAACTGCCACGATACCGCTCCTCCGAAAAACATCATCACATAGCCCGAAGTCGATCGTCTCGTGTCTACATCTCCAGCCATATTAGCGTCGGTATACCCAACCAGCTTCGGCTCGTCACCACCAAAAGAAAGTCTCCAATCAGCAGTGTCTTGAAGATATCGTAGAATCCACTTGACCGCACTCCAATATACCCTTTCAGGATTTAAAAGATAACTGCTAACAGTGCCAACTGCATGAGCGATGTCTGGCCTCGTACACACCATAGCATACATAAGGCTCCCCACAGCTGAGGCATATAGAACCCGCTCCATATCTTCCTTTTCATCCTCGGTAGATGGACACTGCTCCTCAGTGAACTTAAAGTAGGCCGCAAGGGGACAACTCACTTTCTTCGACCCGTCCATACCGAAATACTGAAGTACCCGGTGAATGTACTTCTTTTGGGACAAGTGTAGCAGCTTGGACTCTCTCTCTCGGCTGATCTCTATTCCAAGAATAGTCTTCATTGTGCCCAAATCCTTCATAGAGAAGGCCGTGCCCAGTTGGCGCTGCAACTCCGTTATCCTAGTGGCATTCCGACCCACTAATAGCATATCATCAACATAGAGTAATAAAATATTAAAATCATCCTCGGCAAAATACCTCACAAATACACAGTAATCTGACGTCGTCCGTGCATAACCATGCTCCCCATAAACAACTCAAACTTTATGTACCACTGCCTCAGAGCCTGCTTCAGACCATACAAGCTCTTCCTCAACCGGCAGACCAAATGTGACTTGCCCTTCTCACAGAATCCGTCTGGCTGCTCTATGTATAACTCCTCCTCAAGATCACCATGGAGGAATGCCGTCTTCGCGTCCATCTGCTCGACCTCCAAGTCGAGACTGGCTGCCAATGCTAGAACCACCCGAATTGACGAATGCTTGATGACAGGCGAAAAGATCTCATCATAATCTACACCTTTCCGCTGACCGTAGCCTTTAACTACCAGCCTCGCTTTGTATCGAGGGCGAGTAGCATCATCCATCTGCTTCACTCTAAACACCCATCGATTCTTCAAAGCCTTCTTGCCCTTTGGCAACCGCACCAGCTCATAAGTGGAATTGGCATGTAAGGAACTCATCTCCTCCTGTATAGCCTGTATCCACTCTTGTCTTTGTTCGTCTTCCATAGCCTCTGCAAAACTTTCGAGCTCTCCCCCGTCAGTCAGTAGCACATACTCACCCGGTGAGTATCTCGTAGATGGTCGACGATCTCTGTCGCTCCTTCTCAATAGAGCCACTGGTGCTGGCTGAATACCAACAGCCTCCTCTCTTTCAGGAACTGCCTTCCCGGCATGCTCATCCTCCTAAGGGACACCCTGACCACCATTAGCAGGCTGATGATCAAGGTTGGAAGCAACTCCATGTACTGGCTCCCCCATAATTGGATCCTCTGCGATGTCCTCTGGAAACTGCTCGAAGCGAAATGACTCTAACTCAGGCAATTCCTCAGCCTCAGAAGACGTCTCGAAATCCTGAGTGTTGGTCATGGTCTGATCCTCGACGAATACCATGTCCCTGCTTCTGTAGAACTTTTTTCCTACCGGGTCGTAGAGTCTATAGCCAAACTCATCCCGACCGTAGCCAACAAAGATGCATCGCCTCATCTTCGGCTCAAGTTTGGTCCTCTCGTTCTTAGGTATATGCGAAGGCCTTACAACCAAACTCTCGCAGGTGATTTTATGACGGCTCTTTGTCGTACCATACTTTGTTAGGCACATCACCCTGCTAAGGAGCACAAGAAAATAAATTAATAATATAAGCAGCTGTGAGAAGAGCCTCACCCCAATAACTGTCAGGCAAGTTTGCTTCTGACAGCAAATACGGCACCCTCTCCATCAGCGTCATGTTCATGCGCTCCGCTACACCATTGAGCTAAGGTCTCTTTGGCGGAGTCTTCTGGGGTCGTATCCCCTGCTTCCTATAATAAGCATCAAAGGGACCAATGTATTCGCCGTCGTTGTCGGACCGAACACACAATAACTTTTTGCCCGTCTCTTTTTCAACAAAGGCCTGAAACTCTTTGAAAGTAGGTAGCACCTGCAACGCTCCAGTCCCAAAATATGTAGGACTAGGAACGTAGACATGCCAGCTTTATTCATACGAAGTACATGGACCTCGTATGGATACATAAGCTGTAAAGTGCAGTAAACCACAACTAACTAATCTTATCCACAAAATGAAAGAATGAAAGATATCATATAATCAACTATGAATTGTCATGATACAATATGTTGGGCGAAGACAAATCTACTACCAACTATGAAAAGAAATACATGACAAAATAAAGAGTTTGGCAGGTGAAGCGAAGACGATCAAAGTGCAATCATCCTCGAAAAAATAGAGATGATCATGGCCACGACTAGAATACCTGCGAAAGATAAGAGCACACACCTGGCGAGATAACCAGGTCCTCAGAGGGACGTAACAAGACACATAATATCATGTCAATAACTGAATAAATAAAGCTCAACAGAAAAGTATATGTGACTACACAAATAAAGGTCCTTAACCAATCTATGTGAAAATGTATTTTGAAGACAACGTTCCACACAAGGGCTCCCGAGACTAGAAATACGACGCATTAGCGTTTCAAACCGAGGTACTAGTGGCATCTAGAGGAAAATAAATAAATGCACGGCACACTAGTCTCTCCGGTGAGTCACTAACGGCAGCTAGAGGAAAGTAAATGTACGACACATTTGTGTTTCAACCGAGGCACTAGTGGCATCTAGAGAAAAGTAAATAAATGCACGGCGCGTTAGATCTCAGCTGAGTCACAAATGGCAGCTAGAGAAAAGTAAATGTGTGAAAGCCCCTGTGCCTAATAACTGTCTTCCCCTCCCCATGCACTACTCGTGCTGAATCCACACCACGATATTTCTAATAACTGCTAAGTCTTCTAGACAAATCTATTAGCAGTTATATCCTATCGCTCGTCCTGTACGCACTGATGTACGGTCGGTACGCAAGTCCGAATCTATATGCGACTCGCGACATCGTGGCACACATGTGTCGAGGCCAATGAATACGGCACAAACCAAGGCCGGTCCCTTAACTCTAAGCCAACTGCAACTAAAATATAATAATTTGCAAGAACAACTATATTTGCTAGAAATAAGTAAAAACATGCATGATATTGAGCAATTTAAATAAACAGTAAAGGCAAGGTATCTTGCCTGGTAGGACGCCTGGTGTACTGCAATGATCAATGTGGCACGAACAGCATCTTCGGTGTAATAACTGCACAAGGTGACCTCTGATGGTGGCACGGACAGTTCCATTGGGTCCAGAAGGGTCAAATTAGTTAGGGTGGACATAAGGTAGTGTATAATTGGTAAAGGAATAGGAAAGATGGGCTGAATCACGAGATGGAAAAATCGTAGGAAGTCAAATAATATATTTGGTTTTAGAAAATATTTTATAATACTTGAAATATAAATTTTTAGTCAAAATATGTTTTCAAACAAATATCCGAAAATCGAAAGTCATTTTAGGGCGAACTCTAAGTTTGGTCAAAGTAAATTTTCTAGGTAAAACTAAATTTAGTTAAAATACTTTTAGGTAGATATTTGAAAATATATATAAAAACCATTTAAAGGTAATACTATATTTAAAATATGGCTAGAAATACTATAATAATAGTTATAGGCCAAGAACTATAATATACTAATATTTGGAGTAGTGCTACAGTTACAACCAAATGTTTACAACCCACTTACAACCTTCACCCATTGCTGACATGTGGGCCATGGTCCACATGTCAGCAAATGGGTAAGTGGTTGTAAGTGGATTGTAAACATTTGGTAGTAGACTTAGCATTATTCCTAATATTTGAGGGTTTCGAAACTAAAATTTAAAACATAGGCCAAACCTAATACATTATTTTTGTAACAAGATAATTTTGTCAAAGCATAATTTATGGTGAAACTATCTTCGAAAACGATTAAAAATATTTCTAAAAACAATAATAACAACAACAACAACAACAACAATAATAATAATAATAATAATAATAATAATAATAATAATAATAATAATAATAAAAATAATAATAACAAGAATAAAATTTTTAATGAAAATAAAACAGAACAAAACCAAAACAAAACAGCATCTACTAAACAAAATAATGTATATGGTATAACAAAAGTTGTAAGGAATATAAAAAAATAAATAATAAAAATAATATAATAAAAAAAACCTCAACAGTACTATTCTTGTTAATCTGTCCTCAAAGAGAACCCCTAAACATTGTTTCTAAAAAAAGAAAAAAAAAAGTCAGCTGAGAATGGAGGAAAGGGACGAGAGGGAGAGAGGAGCGGCGGCGACAGAGCGGAAAGAAGGGGGTTTTGTTCACCGGGCGGCACTGTTCCGGCGTTGGGTGGCACCGAGCGCAGAGAGGGGGCTGCGAGCTAGCGGCGCTCAGGCAGGGAGGAGAGGAGGCGAGCGCGGGTGACGAATCTTGGCCGAGGACAACGATGGGTCCGTGCCCGGGATGGCGGGGCTGGATCATGCGACCGCACGGATATTAGGAGACACGGCAGGAGGTCGACGCGGCTGGAGGGGGTTTCAGCGAGGCGGTGGAGCTCAAGGCTGGAAGGTCACGCCGGAGGAGGTGGAGGACCGGAGTGAGGGAGGTCGGGGCGCTCTCGTCCAGACCGTGCGGCGCCGTCTGGAGTTCGGTTAGGCCAGATCTGGTAAGCGCGGGTGTCGGCGCCGGCTGGAGGGACCGGGCTGGACCTGGCAGCGCTTCTCGCCGGAGGTAAGTGAAGGGGTGGTGTGTTCGGTTAAATTTTAGTGGTGTCGGCGTTTGTTTTGGTGGGTTTTGCGGTTGGTCATGGTGGCGGTGGGGGTGTTGGTAGGCCGGGTCGACGGCGATAGGGAAATCGGGATGGCTGGGTGTGGCCGGAGTTTATCGTGATGGTGTTCCGTGGCTGCGGGTGGTGGCAAAACTGGTGGTGGCTTTAGGGTGCAGGTGTGGTCATCGGGGTGATGATGATGACAGTGGTGGTGACAACGGCCGGGATGGCTGCAACGACGGTGGCGGTTGGGTCGATGATGGTGACGGGGGATTCTGGGTCGGGAGTTGGCCGAAGCCAGGGGCAATATGGTGGTGGCGATGTTGATGAAGATGGGTTGGTGGTGTCTTCGCCAAGTGCGACCTAGGTGGTGGTGGTTCAGGGGAAGGAGGCAGAGATGGAAGCCTCGCCGGAGTTTGAGGGAACGGTGGCAGAAAATTAGGATCAGGGTTTAGGGTCTGTGGATTTAGGGTTTGGGGGTTTGTTGTTGATTTTTTTGTGTGTCCGACATGTGGACACGGAGAAGGTGGAATGTATATGTAAATATAATAGTGGAAAGGAAAAATTAGGGACACGGACACGGTGCACGTATATTTGTGGAGAAATTTGTGGATGTGAGGAATTTATGGAGGAGTACCTGTCTATTTATAGGATATGGGAATTTTCAGTTGGATAAGGAGTAGGGGTTTTATTTAAACCCAATTAGATAATTCAATTTAAATCAAATCTAAATTCAATTTAAATTCTAATTTTAAATCTAGATAATCTAGACTCAAATTAAATATAAATTCTACCTTTAAACTATTAAAATTAAATCCATAAAATCAAATCAAAATTTAGAATGGCCACAATAGCTTCCAAATATATTTTTTAAAATACCAATAATAATAATTTTGAAAATAATAAATATTTTTAAATATCTTTTTGAATAATAAAATATTAATATTAATAAATCTCAAAACTTATATTTTTATTAAAAAATAAACTAATAAAATATTTAGGAAATATATACGTATGCATAAAGAATATTATTTATTATTAATAATTATTATAAACGAAAGACTTTTTATAAATAAATAAAATAATGGACTTGGAAATGTTGGTATGATAGCTAAAATAATTATTACATATATTATTTTAAAACTATAAAATAATAAATAAAAATATTTTTTCTAAAAATATGTACGCTCACACATATTCGCACTTGGCGAGCAAATTCGAAAATAATAAAATTTCGTGCTCGACGTACACTGCAACTACGCAACTTACAAATACAAAAAAATAAAATCAGTACCAAATTAAAAAAATATAGTAGAAATTTAGGGGTTTTACATCCTACCCAACTTAAAAGAATTTTATCCTCGAAATTAAGAATTAGTAGGGGGTTGACAAGGCACAAAGGGGTAGCGATGAGGAAAATTAATTCACAATGTTCAACACAAGATGCATTAAGAAAACGTGATTTAGATAAATATGAAAATAATCGTGGATATGGCTAGTTAATGCAAGAGTGAAAATGATAATGGTTTAAAGTTTAATCAAGATAACCTGCAATAAGGAATTGTATGGTATCATGAGAAGATAAATTAGAGACCTAGAAGATATGATTTCTTGAGAGTAGGTTGAGGGCACGAATAAGAGAACGAATTAGGCTTATTCCTGAAATAAGCGATTAGAGGTTATGGTAGAAATATAGGGCCGAGAATAAGGACGAGGAGTTTAGGATGAAGACATAGCAACATTTGAGTGGTGATGGTCATAATTGATAGGAAAGCTAGAGGAAGTTCTAGCACACGCCTTTGTCCTTCTGAAATGGTTGAAGACGAAAGCAATGAGGAGTGCAAGGACGATATTATCGATTACGAATACGTGGTTCAAAGGCGGCCGTATAAATTTCAAAAGAATCGTCAATGCAGTCGTGGATGGAATTCTAAGAGAAAAATTCAACTACATCCCATCCACGTAGATTGATATATGAAAAAAAAGGCGAACCAAAGTGCACTCGGTTGATCAGACCATCATGCACCGGTTCTGATTAGACAATATGTTAGTGAGCGGCCGCTCAATAGCATATGCCTTGATCAAGCTCGATAAAGAATTAGCTTGCAAATACTAGACTATATTAGCATCATTAATCAAGGTAGTAAAAACATAGGCACGATGGTAGATGAAATAAAAACAATTATGAATAGTCTAAGAGTCATAAGGATCTAAGTCTTGTTTTTTCCTATACCATCATTCTACGGGTTTTTTGACCAAGGCTTGGTTGACCAAATGGGTTAAATTCCTCTAGTCTCTATGGTCTAGATAATACTAATTGTATTCCCTTAATGGTCAAGGGGGTGTCAGGTCGTGGGGTATTCTACCCAATTTAAAGAATTAAGCTAAGGGTGTTTGGGACATCTAACTAGTAGGGTCAATCTCTAGCAAGCACGAAGCGAAGATAAGGATAACGATAGAAGGAATCAAGCAAGATGCTACCGATGAGTCGAACGGTAGTTCGAATATGGAATCGAGGGAAGAGGTCAGTATGTGGATGAGATCCTAGACTTCTAATCCTATACGCAGGCTTGCTTGGTACGGTAAAGTAACCAAACAATTGATCTTGACCTGCGTGGGCCACTACAAAAATATGTAATGCCCCAGTCCCAAAATACGTAGGACTAGGAACGTAGATGTCACGCCCCGATCCCGCTAGGGTCGTCCGTACTGCCTGGATCCCTGCGGGATCGATCGTCCTCGCTAAGGTGTGATGCCGTGCAAGCCTAAGTTGCGCTTGCACAAGGCCATGTACCTGCACAAAACAACTAGTCAAGCAAAAACACACGCACGCACCCATTAGTTAAGCAAAATACACGCACGCACCCATTTATTTCAGAAACCAAATATTTGGACACAGAGATTTGAAATGGAAATACTTCTTTTATTGATAACTTGATAGGAATACAAGTACAAAGCTTTGCAAACTCAGAGTGCCTTATATTTTGGCTACATGATTCTCTTTGAAAACTCTCTTTTAAAAATAGTCGCAATGCCCATACATTATATCCCTCTATTACATGCTGGAAATAAAAGACACCTTCAGAAGGAAAAGCAACTTGAAACTTAACTTGGAAAGAAAATGAAGCTTCGAGGCAGTCCGCAGCTCTACTGGGCTAGACGAGCTTCAGTGCCTCCTTGAAATCCCCATGTCTCCTTTGCTTTCTGAAAAGGATGCCCACAACGTGGGTCAGCACACATCATGTACTGGCGAGCGGCTCTTCGCCGAAACTCACAAATATCTACACTAATTCAACATGTGAAGCTACATATTTACTAGTGCTCTTTCTACTTGTCTAGGTTCTTTTTAACAATTCATAAGAAACATGACAACAGAAATATTCATAACCAACTTACCCATCGCCGACAGTCATCCCTGCACAAAAATAGGTTAGCACAATTTGCATATATGTAAAGCATACTCATGTTCCGTCCCTGCATGTTAGGCTAGCAATAAATCCCTATCTATATGCATGAACCTAACTATTGTGGTCCATGGGTATTCCCATTACTAGCAATCAGAACTTCCTGCCCAACTATTAATAGACTGACACCCCCTCTTACTGCAGGGACTTCTAGCCCTAGGTGTCCTGTTCTCTCCTAGGCCGATCGACTCCAGGTGCCCCCAGAATCGATCGAAAGATTACCACCTTGTGCACAAGTTGTCTAGACCAATGCGAATGCAGCTATCAGATAATTCTACTATGTACGAGCCTAGCAACTTGTAAACATTTCCATTCTCTTCTTCTTCTTGCACGGTCAAGCCGTGATTTCCATGTCGAGCTATCTCTTTTAGGCAATTCATAAGAGCATACAGTTCATATAGAAGCAAGCAAGCGACAGTTCCATTTTACATGTGGTTCATTCATTTATCTTCTCTTATCTTTTGTTATTGAGGTATCGTTGATCACAGGGACAAGACAACATAGTGGACTAGAGATCAATTTTTATTAGGGCGTACAAATAAATGCAAGCCCGGTTAAAGCAACTCACCGAGATGAATCTTAGTTGAGAGAAGGAGGGACTTCACGCGCCGTTCATGAACAATTCACGCGGCCTACATTGGCACCAACAGTTGATTAGCATACTTCGTCTCTTTCTCTCAAGATTCGAAATGAATGCGAAATGCGATGAAAGCGAACAATAAAAACCAATCATCGAAAACCAACACGAAAACACATTCATCAAAACCAAGCAGCGGAAGAAAACATTCAGCAAAACTCTTGGATTTATTTCAATAGAAGCCAATCCATCAATTGGAAAGGTTCATTGCATTTCATCCGTAATCAATCGATACCGGCAAAGGTTTCACCCAGATACTCAGATCGAGACTGAGTCAGCAAGCCGTGGGTATTACATAGAGGACCGTGAGGAGCGGGGCACTACATAATAACCCACTGAGAAAAAGTTTTATCCTCAAAACTTAAGAAACAAAACTCACCTCCACTAGTGTTGCATTCTGGATCAAGCAACGTGGAGAGATTGTAGATGCATGCCGTCACGGTGTTTGCATTCCGCAACTGCTGATTGTGCGGATTGTCTCGGAGCGACGGTGGGCCTGGCAGCTGCCCACGCTCGTCATTATTATCTCTATTGTTCAGCGGCCGAACTCTCTTATTCTGGCAATTAATAGCACAGTGGCCCTTTTGACCACAGTTGAAACACTCTCCGTTGGCAGAACGGCAAACTTCCTTTGTGTGTCCATGCCTACCGCAGAAAGTGCACACAAGCTTATTATTTTGTTCTCCGCCAGTCTTCCTTTCCCCGTCAGTCTTTTTCTTCCCGTCGTGATATCTCTTAGCGGGCTGATTTCGACTGTACTGTGTTTTATTAGACGCCTTCTTCAAGCAAAATTGTTCCACCTGTAGCGCTGCCTCAAAGGCCTGAGAATACGACCCACATTCTCGATTCAGCACGCTTAACTGGATGTCATCATTCAGACCTCCAACGAATCGATTTGTGCGAGTCTGCTCGGTGGAAAGCATCACAGCGGCAAAATTTGCCAGTTTAGCAAATTCAGACTCATAGTCCTCCACGGACATATCTTCCTGTTTCAGTATGATGAAGTCATCATCCATCTTCTTGCTCATGGCTGGAGGCAGATATTGATCCAGAAATGCCTTCTTGAACGAGGCCCATGAGATCTTCTCATTTCTAGCCGTTGCGAGTAGCGCCGGCTTCTTTGCCTTCCACCAATCCTTTGCCCGTAGCCGTAGAAGCAGAACGGCACAAACTACCTTCTTGCTAATCGGAACTCCCATGAACGCGAACAGACTCTCCATTTTATCAATCCAGTCCATCACCTTGTCGGGTGATGTCCTGCCTTCAAACTCCGGAGGTTTCGCGTCTAGGAAGTCCTTTGGCCTAAAGGAAGTGTGCCTTTGCGCTGGCTGGGTTCGTCACCCTCCACGGGCTTAATCTCGGGCGTTCCCGTTAGTTTAGTCGCTGCGGTGGTAGCTCGATTTGCTGCAAGCGCCGTGACAATTTGGGTCAAGGACTCCAACTGTTTCTGCTGGGCCTCTATTTGGGACTGTTGTATTTGATTGTGTTCCTCGTTGTCCTGCCTTTACAGTTCCAACAATGTCATGATCCGTTCTATAGGATCTGTCGAAGAAGCTGGTCGAGTAGGGGCCATTTCTCTACAAAAGAGTATAACTTCTGTTAGTCTCATAAAATATTATGGACTTATTGTATGGGGCATTGGATTTTATAACTCAAAATCAGGACACTTTTGAAATCCATAAAAATACTTTATATACTTTTCGAAAACGATATTTGCAAGAGGCCAAGGACGTAAAGCCGTGCTCTGATACCACTTTGTCACGTCCCGATCCCGCTAGGGTCGTCCGTCTTGCCTGGATCCCTGCGGGATCGATCATCCTCGCTAAGGCGTGATGCCGTGCAAGCCTAAGTTGCGCTTGCACAAGGCCATGTACTTGCACAAAACAACTAGTCAAGCAAAAACACACGCACGCACCCATTAGTTAAGCAAAACACACGCACGCACCCATTCATTTCAGAAACCAAATATTTGGACACAGAGATTTGAAATGAAAATACTTCTTTTATTGATAACTTGATAGGAATACAAGTACAAATCTTTGCAAACTCAGAGTGCCTTATATTTTGGCTATATGATTCTCTTTGAAAACTCTCTTTTGAAAATAGTAGCAATGCCCATACATCATATCCCTTTATTACATGGTGGAAATAAAAGACACCTTCAGAAGGAAAAGAAACTTGAAACTTGACTTGGAAAGAAAATGAAGCTTCGAGGCAGTCCGCAGCTCTACTGGGCTAGACGAGCTTCAGTGCCTCCTTGAAATCCCATGTCTCCTTTGCTTTCTGAAAAGGATGCCCACAACGTGGGTCAGCACACATCATGTACTGGCGAGCGGCTCTTCGCCGAAACTCACAAATATCTGCACTAATTCAACATGTGAAGCTACATATTTACTAGTGCTCTTTCTACTTGTCTAGGCTCTTTTTAACAATTCATAAGAAACATGACAGCAGAAATATTCATAACCAACTTACCCATCGCCGACAGTCATCCCTGCACAAAAACAGGTTAGCACAATTTGCATATATGTAAAGCATACTCATGTTCCGTCCCTGCATGTTAGGCTAGCAATAAATCCCTGTCTATATGTATGAACCTAACTATTATGGTCCATGGGTATTCCCATTACTAGCAATCGGAACTTTCTGCCCAACTACTAATAGACTGACACCCCCTCTTACTGCGGGAACTTCTAGCCCCAGGTGTCCTTTTCTCTCCTAGGCCGATCGACTCCAGGTGTCCCCAGAATCGATCGAGAGATTACCACCTTGTGCACAAGTTGTCTAGACCAATGCGAATGCAGCTATCAGATAATTCTACTATGCACGAGCCTAGCAACTTGTAAACATTTCCATTCTCTTCTTCTTCTTGCACGGTCAAGCCGTGATTTCCATGTCGAGCTATCTCTTTTAGGCAATTCATAAGAGCATACAGTTCATATAGAAGCAAGCAAGCGACAGTTCCATTTTACATGTGATTCATTTATTTATCTTCTCTTATCTTTTGTTATTGAGGTATCGTTGATCACAGGGACAAGGCAACATAGGGACTAGAGATCAATTTTTATTAGGGCGTACAAATAAATGCAAGCCCGGTTAAAGCAACTCACCGAGATGAATCTTAGTTGAGAGAAGGAGGGACTTCACGCGTCGTTCACGAACAATTCACGCGGCCTACATTGGCACCAACAGTTGATTAGCATACTTCGTCTCTTTCTCTCAAGATTCGGAATGAATGCAAAATGCGATGAAAGCGAACAATGAAAACCAATCATCGAAAACCAACACGAAAACACATTCATCAAAACCAAGCAGCGAAAGAAAACATTCAGCAAAACTCTTGGATTCATTTCAATAGAAGCCAATCCATCAATTGGAAAGGTTCACTGCATTTCATCCGTGATCAATCGATACCGGCAAAGGTTTCACCCAGATACTCAGTTCGAGACTGAGTCAGCAAGCCGTGGATATTACATAGTGGACCGCGAGGAGCAGGGCACTACATAATAACCCACTGAGAAAAAGTTTTATCCTCAAAACTTAAGAAACAAAACTCACCTCCACTAGTATTGCATTCTGGATCAAGCAACGTGGAGAGATTGTAGACGCACGCCATCGTGGTGTTTGTATTCCGCAACTGCTGATTGTGCGGATTGTCTCGGAGCGGCGGTGGGCCTGGCAGCTGCCCACGCTCGTCATTATCATCTCTATTGTTTAGCGGCCGAACTCTCTTATTCTGGCAATTAATAGCACGGTGGCCCTTTTGACCACAGTTGAAACACTCTTCGTTGGCAGAACGGCAAACTTCCTTTGTGTGTCCATGCCTACCGCAGAAAGTGCACACAAGCTTATTATTTTGTTCTCCGCCAGTCTTCCTTTCTCCGTCAGTCTTTTCTTTCCGTCGTGATATCTCTTAGCGGGCTGATTTCGACTGTACTGTGTTTTATTAGATGCCTTCTTCAAGCAAAATTGTTCCACCTGTAGCGCTGCCTCAAAGGCCTGAGAATACGACCCACATTCTCGATTCAGCACGCTTAACTGGATGTCATCATTCAGACCTCCAACGAATCGATTTATGCGAGTCTGCTCGGTGGGAAGCATCACAGCGGCAAAATTTGCCAGAAATGTCAAATTAGTTATGGTGGACATAAGGTAGTATAGAATTGGTAAAGGAATAGGAAAGATGGGCTGAATCACGAGATGGAAAAATCGTAGGAAGTCAAATAATATATTTGGTTTTAGAAAATATTTTATAATACTTGGAATATAAATTTTTAGTCAAAATATGTTTTCAAACAAATACCCGAAAATCGAAAGTCATTTTAGGGCGAACTCTAAGTTTGGTCAAAGTAAGTTTTCTAGGTAAAACTAAATTTAGTTAAAATACTTTTAGGTAGATATTTGAATATATATATATAAATCATTTAAAGGTAATACTATATTTAAAATATGGCTAGAAATACTATAATAATAGTTATAGGCCAAGAACTATAATATACTAATATTTGAGGGTTTTGAAACTAAAATTTAAAACATAGGCCAAACCTAATACATTATTTTTGTTACAAGATAATTTCGTCAAAGCATAATTTATGGTGAAACTATCTTCGAAAACGATTACAAATATTTCTAAAAACATTAATAACAACAATATTAATAATAATAATAATAATAACAAGAATAAAATTTTTAATGAAAATAAAACGGAACAAAACCAAAACAAAACAGCATCTACTAAACAAAATAATGTATATGGTATAACAAAAGTTGTAAGGAATATAAAAAAATAAATAATAAAAATAATATAATAAACAAAACCTCAACAGTACTATTTTTGTTAATCTGTCCTCAAAGAGAACCCCTAAACATTGTTTCTAAAAAAAAAAGTCAGCTGAGAATGGAGGAAAGGGACGAGAGGGAGAGAGGAGCGGCGGCGACAGAGCGGGAAGAAGGGGGTTTTGTTCATTGGGCGGCACTGCTCCGGCGTTGGGTGGCGCCGAGCGCAGAGAGGGGGCTGCAAGCCAGCACGGTGGTGGAGAGAAAAGGGATTTCCGGCAGTCGTGCCGAGAACGCGGTGGACGGTGGAGGCGCTGGGAGGCGGCGCTCAGGCGAGGAGGATAGGAGGCGAGCGCGGGTGACGGATCTTGGCCGAGATGGCCGAGGACGACGATGGGTCCGTGCCCGGGATGGCGGGGCTGGCTCGTGCGACCGCGCGGATACGAGGAGACACGACAGGAGGTCGACACGGCTGGAGGGGGTTTCAGCGAGGCGGTGGCGCTCAAGGCTGAGAGGTCACGCCGAAGGAGGTGGAGGACCGGAGTGAGGGAGGTCGGGGCACTCTCCTTCAGACCGTGCGGCGCCGGCTGGAGTTCGGTTAGGCCGAATCTAGTGAGCGCGGGTGTCGACGCCGGCTGGAGGGACCGGGCCGGACCTGGCGGCGCTTCTCGCCGGAGGTAAGTGAGGGGGTGGTGTGTTCGGTTAAATTTTAGTGGTGTCGGCGTTTGTTTTGGTTTTTACGGTTGGTCATGGTGGCGGTGGTGGTGTTGGTAGGCCGGGTCGACGGCGATGGGGAAATCGGGTTGGCTGGGTGCGGCCAGAGTTTATCGTGATGGTGTTCCGTGGCTGCGGATGGTGGAGAAACTGGTGGTGGCTTTGTGGTGCAGGTGTGGTCATCGGGGTGATGATGATGACAGTGGTGGTGACAACGGCCGGGATGGCCGCGAAGACGGTGGCGGTTGGGTCGATGATGGTGACAGGGGATTCTGGGTCGGGAGTTGGCCGGAGCCAGGGGCAATATGGTGGTGGCGATGTTGATGAAGATGGATTGGTGGTGTCTTCGCCAAGTGCGGCCTAGGTGGTGGTGGTTCAGGGGAAGGAGGCAGAGATGGAAGCCTCGCCGGAGTTTGAAGGAACGGTGGCAGAAAATTAGGATCAGGGTTTAGGGTCTGTGGATTTGGGGTTTGGGGGTTTGTTGTTGATTTTTTTTTGTATCCGACATGTGGACACGGAGAAGGTGGAATGTATATGTAAATATAATAGTGGAAAGGAAAAATTAGGGACACGGACACGGTGCACGTATATTTGTAGAGAAATTTGTGGATGTGAGAAATTTATGGAGGAGTACCTGCCTATTTATAGGATATGAGAATTTTTAGTTGGATAAGGAGTAGAGGTTTTATTTAAACCCAATTAGATAATTCAATTTAAATCAAATCTAAATTCAATTTAAATTCTAATTTTAAATCTAGATAATCTAGACTCAAATTAAATATAAATTCTACCTTTAAACTATTAAAATTAAATCCATAAAATCAAATCGAAATTTAAAATGGACACAATAGCTTCCAAATATATTTTTTAAAATACCAATAATAATAATTTTGAAAATAATAAATATTTTTAAATATCTTTTTGAATAATAAAATATTAATATTAATAAATCTCGAAAATTATATTTTTATTAAAAAAACTAATAAAATATTTAGGAAATATATACGTACGCACAAAGAATATTATTTATTATTAATAATTATTATAAACGAAAGACTTTTTATAAATAAATAAAATAATGGACTTGGAAATGTTGGTATGATAGCTAAAATAATTATTACATATATTATTTTGAAAGTATAAAATAATAAATAAAAATATTTTTCTAAAAATATGTACGCTCGCACATATTCGCACTCGTGGAGCAAATTTAAAAATAACGAAATTTCGTGCGCGACGTACACTGCAACTACGCAACATACAAATACAAAAAATAAAATCAGTACCAAATTAAAAAAAAATAGTAGAAATTTAGGAGTTTTACAGCACCTGATCCTTGGTCTTTAATGCATAGACCCGAACCTTCCTGGAACAGTCATCAATAAAAGTTACAAAGTAAGAAGCACCACCAATAGATTTTATCTTCATAGGACCGCAGACATCCGAGTGAATCAACTCGAGCAACGCCGGCTTCCTTGAACTTGAGTGACTTTGAAAAGACACCCTATTTTGCTTTCCAGCTAAGCAGTGCGTGCACTTCTCCAACTTTGTAGACTTGAGCCCTGGAATCACCTTCATGTTCACCAAGTAGCTCATCCCATTCTCGCTGATATGGCCGAGCCGCCTGTGCCACAACTCGGTAGACGCATCACTGACGGCGTTCACCTTCTGTGTCCCCTGTGCGCTCCCCTCCATATAGAAGAGACCGGGCTTCTTGCTTCCTTTGGCAATCACCATCGAACCTCTGGAAAGCTTCCACTGACCATTCCCAAAGAGACTGAAGAATCCCTCGTCATCCAACCTTCCAACCGACACCAGGTTGAAACGGATATCAGGGACATGACGAACATCTTTGAGAATAAGAACTGCACCCATCTTCATTCTCAAATGCACATCTCCAACGGCAACCGCCTTTGACACATCTCCATTGCCCATCTTTAACACTCCACAGTCGCCTGTTGTGTAAGTGGCAAATAGTGCCCTGTTGTGAGATACGTGCGCCGAAGCCCCTGAGTCCACCAGCCAAGAATTATCATCGCAGGCGAGATTTGTAATAACCTCATTACCTACGATGATCACATCATCTCCATGTATCGAGGCCGCCATTGTAGTATTCTCATCTTGCTTCCCCTTGTCGCCCTTCTTCTCTCTCTTCTAAGCGAAACAATACCGCTTGATGTGGCCCTTCTTGCTACAATGGTAACACTCCGAGTCATCGTACCGACCCTTGGACTTCCCCCTGCTCTTGTCTCTGCCACCACCTGGACCCCTGCTTTTGTCCCTTCCGTGGCTCTTTGAAACTAGTGCCTCTGAATGGTGGGATGTGGATAAAGTGCCCTGAGAATGTCTCTGCATCTCTTCATTCAGCACCCCGCTCTTGACAAGCTCCAGACTGACCATGCCCTCTGGAGCAGAAGCGATCATAGATACTCGTACGGTCTCCCACGAGTATGGCAATGTACACAGCAGCCATAGTCCCTGAACCTCATCGTCGAACTTGACTTCCATTGAAGATAGCTGGTCAACCACGCCCTGAAAATCACTCAAGTGATCCGTAATAGACACCCCATCTTTGTACCGCAGACCCATCATCGTCCGGATCAGGAACAACTTGTTTACCCCGGTCTTCTTCGCGTACAAAAATTTCAGCTTATCCCATAACGTCTTCGCGTGCTCAATATTGGCAACGTGGTTGTACACGTTCTCGTCAACGAACTGCCTGATATATCCGTACACCTGTATATGCTCGAATTTCCAGTCCGCCTCGGATTTATCACTGGGCTTCTCGGATGCAAATACGGGCAGATACAGCTTCTTGACAAACAGCAAATCTTTTATCTTGCTCCGCCAATAGTGATAGTTGGTGCCGTTCAGGTTTACCATGCACACCGGCTTCGCGTCCATCTCTCCTCTCTAGTTTTCTTGTCAACTTCTGACACCCTTCTGAATTCTAGAAACCTGGCTCTGATACCGCTCTGTTGGAAAAGAAATACGAAAACCTTTCCCCGAACTAGAGAGTACCTGCAAGAGAACCGAGCAATACAAGCACGAACCAAAACACCAAAACAAACCACGCAAACACAGAGAATTTTTGACGTGTAAAACCCTTGCGGGAAAAACCACAGGACGATCGAAGTCCAACCCTGAGAAGCCTTCACTAATAAAATAAAGGAGTACACCCTCTACAAACTTCTCCCGATCCAAATCGGATCCCCATAACACTTAGAAGCAAGAATAATGATTACAAGGCTACGAAGAACAAAGATGACGAGTAGATATTATCCGAACACGATCCTCCTTCGAAAATGACCTTCAATCCTCCTTCTTCTCTTCCAAAGTTGCAATGGCACTCTTGCCTCTTTTTCTCTCTTGTTCTTCAATGTTGTGTTGTGATTAGGGTTAGGAATAACCATGTATAAACCTCCTAATCCACAACAAAACCTGGACCGTATGATACGATCCAATGGTGATTAAACACCCTGAAAAATGCTTCAGCCCCGACGACACAGAGTTCGGCAGAACTCTGTGTTCTGCCACCAGAACAGTCTTGGACCAGGGAAGCAGAGTTCGGCCAAACCTCTGCCAGGGGCAGAGTTCGGCCCGAACTCTGCTCCCCCTCTTCCAGCAGCTCCTTCCGACTGCTCCTGAGCTTCTTCTCCTTCTCCGAATGGCATCGTCACCTCCCCGAGCTTCTCTGACACACAGACGGTGCTCGTCGCACTCCGGGGTTTTCTCCATAAAGGTTGGAAACCCCACCCACTACAACAATAGGCATGCAATGTAGCGTGCACAAAATCCCGTACATATCGTCGGACATCTAAAAAAACAGGGGTTGGTTTTTTAAATTAAATTATCAAAGTATGTCAAAATTGTCATGTGGTTTATTTGTTTTTTTCCCATCCAAACTAAATGGATGAACAATTCTATCATCTTTTTTGAGTAGTACTCGAACAATGTTGATTTTCACCAAAGAATGCTTATAGGTGTCAAATTAAATATATTTTTTTGTGTTTCAATGTGAAGTATATTTTTGGTTCTTACGGCAGACTTTAGCATTTAGATAAATCTCAATCAGGTCCTCGTTCTAATATCTGATTCCACCCTAGACCCTTCGTTATTTAATTAAGGCGATATCTATCAACATATGTTCATCTTAACTTGATTAGTATTAAATTCAATTAGTCCAGTATATGTTTAAGTGGTTGATTTTTTTTCAATTAAATCATCAAGATATGGGTTTTAAATTAAATTAAATTAGTCTTGAATATGTTTAAGTGGTTGGTTTTTCAATTAAATTATCAAAATATGGGATTTAAAATTAAATTAAATTAGTCCAAAACATGCAAAATCAGAAATTAAATTATAAAAAGTACTAAATTAAATTATTAAATTTTGATATTGAGCATATATGCAAGTGGTTGGATTTTAAGAACTATCTTGGATCGTAGTAGAACAAAAAAGCCAGAAACTAAGTTGACAACAATATACAAGTCATCAATTTCACAAAATAAAACAGTAAAAAGAAAGATCTATACGAGTAAAATGTGTAACACCCAGTTTCTGGAATGAGGATATTTTTGAAATTTTGTATTTATAATTATTATTTATTTGTATTTAACTCACATTATGATTTTGGTAATTTTTAATCAATTTAAAACTATTTTAAGTCATGTCTTGTGATTTTGATGCCTTGCTAGTGTAACCTGAGAGACTGTCTGACCTAGAGCCTGACCATGTCATTAGGGTAATTTATTTCTACTTTTGAGCATGAGGGTATTAATTTTGGTCATTTGGCCTCCTTGAATTATTTTATGAATTATTACCTTGGTGATTGTTAATTTAACTTTTGACTAGCTGTGACTTAAGAGACTGTCCTAGATTTTGACCTTGACTTTGGTGACTTAGTTAACATGGTATGGACCCTAATCTAACTCAAGTTGGTCTTGGTTTACTTAAGTTGGCTAAGTTTCGAAGATTTTTGCATTGGACCAAAGGCTAAGGACTTGAGCTAGTTAGCTAGTACAACTTGGCCCATAGCCCATTAGTGAAACCCTAACCCTAATTCTTTCCTTTATGACCAACCACTAGGTCATTCCCTTCCCTCTAAATAATCTCCTAATTAGTTCTTACCTCTTTTGTATTAAAAGAGCACATAGGAAAAAGAAAGGTTTGTCTATTCTTCCCCATTCCATAGATTCTTCATTTTAAATCCTTTTCCACTCTAGTTTCTTGCATTAGAGCCTAATACCCTTCTATTTCCTGTGTATGGAGAGTAATCCCAGCCTTGGGACAATTTGGGAGCATTGGCTATCAAGGAGGAATCCCCCATTTGGAGCTTTATCATGCTATTTGCACCTATAGGTAAAACTTCTCAAATTATATTAAATATTCTGTTTTCTTTGCATTTAGGGCTAGATCTAGGAGTGCCCTAGCTGTCCCTCAAGTTTGGTAGGATTTCGTGTCCGTTTGGTGTCCGTATCAAACACGTGTCTATGTGTATACTTACGTGTTCGACGAAATGTCGCAATGAAATGAATTTTCGTATTTTCCAAAACTAATTACATGTTTTCGAAGCTCTTGATGTGTACATTAATTTTGTTAAGGACTGAGCACGATTCTGTGCACCCTCGTGTCCAAAATTGGACACACACGCACGCACGAGGACACCGTGCACTGCCCTGTTGCTCGGGGTCGACACAGGACACGACACGGCGACTCAAGTCGTAATTTTTGGTGGACACGTGCGTGCAATCACTGACACACTGCACATAAAATTTGAGACGATTTCATTGAGCGGATTGGGAGAAATCCCACCCGTACTGGATTTGCACACTCACACGCGCGCGCACAGACACGCCCCGATACGCGTCTCGTGCACGCGACACGAGTCACGTGGACACGGTACAGGCTATAGGACACGCTCCCCTATCCTAGACGAACCCTAGGACACGAGCACGAGCCCTCTAGTGTCGTGTGTCGTGTCCTAGCTCGCTCTGCACCTCTGCACGAGGATTTTTTGAACTGTGTCGATTTGCTGTGTTCATTTTGTTTGGACACGTTCGTGTCCAGCTTCCCAGACACGAACACCATGGTTGACACGCACAAGTATGACACTTCACTTATCAACCATTTATTTGGAGTTTTAATTTTTTTTTTCGAATATGAATTGATTTTGGGAGTAGGTTCTGAATACTGGTTCAGTCCAGTAAATTTTTCTGAGTTTGTGAATTTGATCGAATGTTAAATTGTGATAATTTAATGTCTACATGTATGTACATGCCTAAGAATTAAGCTTACATCTCTGAGTTCGTAGGATGTGCATTTGGGTTCAATTTTGGATTCGAAATTGGGTTTTTCTGATGTTGAACTGTTATACACAAAACTAAGTGTAGGTTTAAATTGAATTCCTAAGAAACCTATTAATGTTAACTGTCATTGACTGAATGATCCCTGAGACACCCTCATACACTCACACACTATTTTTAAACCGAGACACATTGACACACCAGCTCACACACATTCATACACATTTCATTTTGTGGTAATCTGAGTTTGAACACAAGTAAACACACACCCATACCCTTCGAAAACTGAGAACAGTTCCTTTACACACATTAACCCATGTAACACACACAGTTAGTTCTAAACACACACATACACTGAAAAACTGTTGAAACTTGAAAACATGCCCACACATTGCCCTGTTGCCTGAAACACATTGTTTTCCTATTTGACACTGAGAATGAGATTTAGTTTGGGGTTCCCATATCTCTTTTTCCTTTTTTTTCAAATTACCTTATTTCCTTTACATTTGGTTGTGATGATATCATTTAGTTCAGGTTGTTAGATTATAGGTGAATTAATTTCGAAATTGGCATTTTGATTTGAGTTATATGTTGTATTTAGTTGAGGGGTTGAGGGAGTTGATCTCAGATTCCTGAGATCCTGTTGGTGCATGTTCATTGGTTAGAGGCTTAGGTAAGGTGGAAGGAGAAAGGCATCATGAGATTAGGATTTTGGTAAGTGTCACACATAGGAGAACCAGGTAGCAGGGGATCCTGCCCCCTTGATTGGGCCATGTTGGCCAGAACATTGGCTTTGTCTTGGCCAATGTTGGTTTTTGCAACATGGCAGCAGGGAGAAATGGACTTGGACAGCAAGCCCTATGGGAAGAGAGCAGGACAGTGAGAAAGGTTCAGTAGGTACTAGAGTATCAGTCCCCTTAGGACAGTCCATCTCCCTTGATATGTAATCCAGTCCCTATTTCCTATTTGTTCAGCCCCAAGCCTCATAGAGTAGCAGTTATTGGTTTTGAGAGTTAGGAGGTTAGTTCAGGGTTAGATTTAGTATCAGAAATTTTATATGGGGATGTTGTATCAGAGTTGTTGGGTATCAGTTAGTATATATGAATGTGGGTTGAGTGAATGGAAGGGAAATTGGACATGGGTTGGTGTACCATTGATATTGGGTTGTATCTGAGACTAGGTGTATGGTTTGGCCCGGGTTGGCTTGGCTAGGCCATTGGCTTTGCATTGCGAGCAATGCAGCACTTGGCATTGCCTTAGCAGCAGCCATGGCATTAGCAGTGTATGCAATACCAGCAGCAGCATGCTGCAGTAGCAGGAGATGACCTTGGGGTCATGGTTGGCTATTGGCCTTGTATCCTAGAATCCTAGTGAGGGGCAGGGGTAGTGTCCTAAGGTATCTGTGATTTGGTTTGAGTGTTTGTGAGTGGGTTATATTGTGTCAGTTTCTTTTTTTTTTGAGTGTCCTAATGAATGTCTAGTGTATCAAGTGAGAGTCCTAGACTAGGTGTCAGTGTTCGTGTATCAGTGTGGACTTGTCAAATCAGTCCAGATTTTACTCCCCCTAAACAGTCCATGTATACTCCCAAATTTCAGTCCTATTTTGCCATCACTGTTGTCCAGATTTCAGCATACCATGTGTCCCATCTTACATCTATTTTCAACCCACTTGCATACCATACCCATCCACCATCTCACTCTACATTTTCATTCATGAGTGTGTGTGTGAGTGAATGAAAGCTAGTGTGTGTGTGTGTGTGGAGTTTGTATGAGAGTAATTGAGTTAGAGTGAGTAAGGGATATGTGAGTGTAAGAGTGAATGTGAGGATAGAGCAATGTCAGATTGTTAGTGAGTTTAGAAGAGTGTTAGAGTATTACTGTTAGCATGTTAGAATTTGTTAGTATAGGATATTGTCCATATAAGATATATCTATATATATTGTGTAGGATATATTTATATATATATTATATTAGAGTATGGTTTACCTAATAACTAGATGGTGTATTTTTCCCTATTAGCTAAGGTATAGAGTTTAGCCTATAGTCTAAGGTAATGTAGGGTTTACCTAAAAGCCTAGGATAGATTGGTATACCCTATATACTTATGTGTAAACTAGTATAGGGTAATATTAGGCATATGAATATCTAAGTTAGGGTATTTTAGGTAGTTATGACTTGATATAGGTTAACTTGACCTAGAATTGACTTGGGTTGACCCAGAGTTGACCAAGTTTGACTTGGACCTAGTTTGACCTAGACAGTTGACCAAGGTTGACTTAGAGTTGACTTTGACCTAGATTGGCCTAAAAATCATGTAGATTGTATCATAAACTTTATTTACCTTATTTTAAACATATTATAACCTGTATTCCTCTGTTTAGGACATTGTGACTCTGTTGCAGACATTTGGTATTACACTACTCTTTTCAGAGTAGCAGGCGAGTACATTCTCTGATAGTTCTTCCATTTACTTGTCGTTTACTGTACTTCAGTTGTAGCTAGTTCTATTTGATTCTATATTACAAACACGATTTGATATTACTGGATCCATTTCATGCGACACTCACTTATTCGTGTCTAGCCTCTATTTCTGGAACCACCTACTGGAATCACCCTGGAATCATTTACTGGAACCATTCGTGTACTGGCTGGACTTATACCTATTTTCGTGTCGGGTTATGGATTCACTTGTACTTGCTGGACGGGAAAATATTGGAATAGGCATGTGAACATACTCAAATACTGGAACCACTCCCTTGAAATTATACTGGAACGATAGCCATCCCACACTTGGCCGAGTGTGCGGTGTGCCGTACCTACAGCCGTTCACATGTCGATCCCGATATTTTAAAATACACTGTTAGAGTATAGACTGGACTCATCCTGGAATCTTTGATCACTGACTGGACTCACCTTATACTGGACTCGTCTTGCACTTGAATCATCTGGTATTGGATTTACATTGTCTGGACTCACACATGACTCTTATTATACTGTCTGGACTTATATCATGCTACTCTAGTTCAGCTAGATTATATTTACAGTCTTCATTACCATGTTTCTCTTCTTGTTTAGTTACTTCCCTATCCTTGTACCTTAACTGTTCTCTATATCATTACCTGTATAAAACTGCCATGATTCATCAATATAACTGTCTATAACTGCTTTATAGTTCTCTGTCATTTACTTGGGATTTCTTGATGAATTGTACTCGTTCCTGTCCTGACTGGACCTGTTGAAAATTTTACAGATGATTGCCCTGAGGACACATGCCCTACATATTATGGACCCGGAGACGGGATGGCTACCTTTGGCCCCGACACTCAGGAGTGATCGGGATTTAGTTTAGTAGACTAGCATATGTTTTCATGTTGAACTTGTTGTAGATGATTTGAGACTTGTGTAGTATTGAGATTTGTTGAGAGTTGTTATTATTTTTAGTAGTTGTCTTTCTATTCTTAGTTAAATTCTTCTGTGGTTATCTTATCGTGCTTAGACTGTGATTAAGATTTCATTATATCTATACTTGTCCTCCGTTCGGAGTTGAGATTTGACACATTATATAATTGCGTGAGTTATTGATTAGATAGTAACCTAGGACAGCGTTTCTACCGCCGACACTGCGGCGTAGGCTGGGCGTCGTTACGTACTCGTACCCTCACAGTGGTGCGGGTCGTGACAAAATGAGGAAGAGAACCCAAGTCGAAGAAGAGAAAACTGACGAGAAGTGTGAAGATGAACAAATGTTAGATAAGCTGTTAAGCAAATAATAAACTTCAACTGTAAATAGAACCAAACAAATTCAAAAAAAATTCTCTAGGCCTTTTTTTCCCGAAAGGAAAGAGGAGCAGACGAGGAGACAAAAATTAATATCTCAAAAAAAAAAAAAAACGGAGAGGAGACCAAGACAAGGAGAAATGAGAAGAAAGGAATAATTGGGAGCACTGGTTTCTAAGAGCATCTCCAACCCTATTGTCTTGTTAAGTATTGTGAGTCTTAGGTGGCTCCTATATGGCATGAGCCACAAGACAATGTCTTGTTTATGTGGCAAAATTATATCTCAAAAGGCAATGAAATAGAAAAACTCTCTCCAATGCAAAAGTATTGAGGAGACTAAAAAGTATTTTTTCTAACTTCCAAGGCAACTCCTCCACTTCTTCAACTTTTTTATAAATATTTCTATTCATAATTGATGATATGGAGACAAAATCATTGTGAAGTGCATTGTCTAGATCTAGACAACCAACTTCACATTCTCCTTGTCATGTCAACTTCATGTTTTATTCTACATTTGCATTGGAGAAGAATTTTTGGAATGAAAGTTTATCATTCCTATGTGGCAACCATTTTTTTCTAAACTCACAATAGGGTTGGAGATGCTCTAAGACCATCTCCAATGGTGATTTCTAAAATTGAGTTCTTATCCTATTTGGCATTGTACTTTAAGGAGATTTCTATCATAGTTGGAAGAGTTTCTACATAGAAATTGTAGACATACAAAAATTCTCTCCAATGGTTCTTCATTTATATCCTATGTGTCACATAATAAAAGACCAATTTAATGGTGTGAGACCCAATAATAATTGTCATGAGAGATAGGAGAATTTCTATGAGAGTTTCTACATGTAGAAACCCTCTTAGAAAGTTTCCATCCTATATCATTGCCACATAGGATAGAAATGGTGATAGAAATCACCATTGGGAGAAGTTTTTTCTAAAATGGATTTCTTCCATGGAAATAGGAAAGATAGAAACCCCCATTGGAGATGGTCTACCATCTCCAATGGTGATTTCTAAAATTGAGTTATTATCCTACTTGGCATTGTACTTTAAGGAGATTTCTATCCTAGTTGGAAGAGTTTCTATATAGAAATTGTTTACATACAAAAATGCTCTCCAATGGTTCTCCATTTCTATCCTATGTGTCACATAGTAAAAGGACCAATTTAATGGTGTAGGGCCCAATAATAATTGTCATGAGAGAGTAGAATTTTTACTCTCCTAGAAAGTTTCTATCCTACATCATTGCCACCTAGAATAGAAATGGTGATAGAAATCACCATTGGAAGAAGTTTTTTCTAAAATTGATTTCTTCCATAGAAATAGGGAAGATAGAAACCCCCATTGGAGATGGTCTAATTATGTTGTTAGGTTGTTAGTACCAAGCCTTCTTTATTGGCTGTGTTTCTTAAGTGGGCCCCTGATTTTTATTCAGCCAATTGTATTCGGCTGTTTGCTTTGCTGCTTTAATACCTAAGCTGGTCCAGGCCTAGGGCAGAAATGACTTGAGCCCCGTCTACTGTAGGCCTGGGTCGGCTCTGCTTATAATAGTATTTTCTCGATCCATTAGATGATATGATACACGCGATCCATCCACGATCTACCCACGGTTTATGGTCTAATTAGATCACATAACCATTCCCAGAAACACAAATCATAGTCAAATCAGAATCTATGTTAGGCAAGTAATTTTGTTATGAGACATTCTGGATTAGCCATTAACCTAGCGTAGGGATTGCTCGGCCTAGAGGCGAGTCGACGATCGTCGATGTGAGGTAGTTTGCACTTCGAGATCTTAAAACGGGTGTGGCAGAGGTACGCGAGGAGGTCGGTCGGGACGGGCGGGCTCCTGGCAGATGGGCTAGGAAGTTTGAGAGGAGGAGAGGCAGGGTGCTTGACCTAAGGTCGTGGGTGGGCTCAAGGACGATTGCGGGGTAGGTTTTGAGTAGACATGTCAAATGGCCGGGTTTGTCCAGCCCAGCACGAAAAAATAATCCATGTGCCGGCCTGGCACGGTTAATCGTAGGTATAGGCCGGTCCGGCACATTATATTAGGTCGTGTTGGGCTTCATATTCCGACACATTATATTAGATCGTGTCGGGCTTCATATCCCGGCTCATAAAAGAGGCCCGTTTCGACCAGACCCGAAACCCAGGTCCAGCCAAACCCAACCCGATATAGCTACACGCTATATTCCATGTCTTCTCTTCTTCTTTTTTTCCATGTCTTCAAATGTGTTGAAAAATGTTGTGTACAAAAAGATGGGTACAGAATGCAAACCCCTCTTCCTAGAAGTTGTGGTATAGGAAGATGTTTTTGTGTTTGATGAGCCAAACAATGGAAAAAATGAAGTATGAATGCATTTTCATCATGGAAAATACTTTATATACCTCCAAAATTCCATCCCTCCATGTCCCTCCGCCACACGGCCCTCTCATATTCGCTCATGTCTTCCTCCAACCTCCCCCACCCTATTTGCTTCGGTCAATAATGGAGTGCCACGTGACGGAGGGACATGGAGGGATAAAAATTTTGGAGATACATATACCATCACTCTTTTAGCATATACTTCTCTTTCTTTTTATATCAACACTTACTAGTAATAGTGTTGTGTTGGTTTTCATTTCTTTAGACTTAGCTTAATGTATCATTTGTCAACTTTGTAGACGTGTCTCTCATGCTTGTTAGTTAGTTATTGATATTCATGTTATTTAGTATAGATTTTAAAGAGAGTTGAGGTTCAAATTTGAAGATTTGCATTTACATAGAATATATCAAGGCCCGACCCGGCACGTTCCGATTCGAACCCACCGTATCGTGGGCTACGTGCCGGGCTGGGCTCATGTTTTCACCCTTTCGGCCCGGTCCGGTCCACTATAGTTCATGGGCCTAAGAGGCCCGGTCCGGCCCACTAAAATTTGAGTGGGATAAATTTCAAGGTTACTACAATTATGATATGGGGTGTAGGTCGATTAGTACTAATGAAAAATCTCAATTGATTTAGGATTAGGCTACTAAAGATAAGGAAAATAGATTTTAGGGTTTAGATAATCTCTACTAATATACTTCTAATATAATAATGTTGTTGGAAACTACTCAAAATTGAACCATTTAAGCCGTTTATAAATTCTCCATTAATTAATAATAAATTATAGAAGATATAATTCTAAAACATACTTCTCTCTTTTTTTCTTTCGCAAAACCAAATACTCTCTCCTTTTGCAATGTTGAGCGTAACACAGCGGGACTTTGTGCACACTGCGTTTTATTTTATTCTTCTTTTATTTTCGAGAAAAAAAATAAATACCCTCTCCTATATTCACATATATCCATAACAAATTATAATTAAAATATAAATAAATATTTAATAAATTTTAATTTTATATATATATATATATATATTATATTATATATATATATATATATATATTATATATTATATATATATATTATTATATATTATAGCAAATCTTAATTTAAATATATTTAATTATTTAAACTATTTTTAACAATATCATAGAGGATAATTTTTATTTTACGTGCAACACACACGTTAATTTACTAATCCTTATAGAATATTGTTTTTAATAAGGATATGCCCAGTTAATAATAGGATTTAGCTTAACTAAAACACAAAGATTTAATTATTCCTAACCTATTTTCTTATTTAATTTATTAACCAATATTTACATATTCCTAAAACTCCTTTTTATTTAAACTAGTAAATCAAAATTTAACATCTACTTATTGTTTTGTCTAACAAATCTTATCTACATATTCCTTCTATTGATATTACCATTCCTGGTTAAGAAATTTTAATATTACAAAAATTCCAAAAATGCGGGTCGGTGGTTTATAAGCAGGATCGGACCAGATGGTTGGGGTGCCCTAGCCAGAGCTAAATTTGATTGCACATTGCCCTTCTCTGAAAGATATCAAAAAAATTGATGGCGGGTAGGGTTGACAGCGGCGTCAAAGTCTCCGGTTTAGACGGCGTCATGGAGCTCGGATTCCGAATTCCTATCTTTAAGCTACTCGAGGCATTCCTAGTGGAAACTCAAAATATAGACCTGGTGGTTTGCTAGTTCAACAGACATAGACAGATTGGCGTGGACCGTCGAGGCTCTATTGGCGGAGAGATGAGGATTTAGAGGTCTATGGGGTTGCCTTGACCGGGGGGTTGTCCAAGCCCGATAGCTTATCCGACTTACCCCAGGGCCGATCCTGTTTATAAACAACCCTTAATGAAAGTCGTCTAGTTAGCACATATTAGATCATGCATGATATTTTGCATCTTACAACACATCAAGTGGGTAATAGTTTTATGCAAGAAGTTGCAACAGGAGAAGGGCTAAGGTCACCAAGAGTATGCTTCTTGTTTCTTCGGGATCAGAGTAATAAAGGTATGGTTAAGCTTCTTAAGCCCCTGTCTAGTGAGGAAGTCTTGTATCATTTCAGCCACCTGCAATTTAATATCCTCCAAGTGGTGTTTGACGAATTTTGTGTTGAATCCATCTGGCCAGGTGCCTTGTTGGGATCGCCACCTTTTATAGTAGCTTCCACCTCTGCTACAATTATAGGGCAATGCAAAATACTATTATCCTCATATGTCACTACCCTAATTCAGGCAAACAAAGGAAAAATAATACCATAGTTCGACTGATTATAGAGGTCACAGTACGTAGATTGACAGCCAAACTTTGGAAACACTCCTCCCCTCAACGCCAATCATGTTGTTAATACTATTCCTAGGTCGTCTAGCATTAATGGTGGCATGGAAGAATTTTGTGCATCGATCTCCATTCTTAAGCCAAGAACATTTGGCTCGTTGAAGTAGGTGAAACTCCTCTCGAAAGTTTCATTTTTTTTAACATCCTCTTGAAACCTAACCTTAAGAGCGATCAACTGCTCATCATCATCATGGATCTGTAGTTGATCTAAGAGTCCCCATAAGTTCCATCTCCAACACTTGAGGCTTAGGGTCCAGCGCTTGTAGCTTATATGAAAAATAGCACGGACAACAGGTGGAACCGGCAGGATTCAACAAGCCCAACCGTAAAGACTGTGTATGTGCGTGTGAGTTGTAGTAAAAAAACACTTGAGACTTGGGTTGGTTTTGGTTCCTCTTTAAGTTCCCTCTTAGGGTCTGCTTGGCAATTATGGGAGTAGCGGTTATGAGGTGTTTTTAGAGTAGCGGAAATGAACGGTTATGAGAGGCCCGGTTTTTGGTGGTTTTAAGTAGCGGCTTTTAAACCAGTCAAATTCATGCTTGGTAATTCATTAACCAGCGGTTCTGAAAGTTGTTTACAATGATAAAATTACCTTTATGTCCATATTTAAATAAAAAGTTATTTTTGATAAAATATGAGTTTATGGACGCGAAGGTACCCCTGCATCAAAAAGTCATTCTTGCATTCTTGTTCAAAAACAAATAAAATGACATTCACTAGCACAACAAATAAATTTTTAATAAATAAGTTCTCAAATTGACTAGCATAAAATATCCAAGACTAAAAAATGTCGCAATAGCAAATAAAACACAAGTTAAAGGCCAAATTAATTTGCCGCATCTTGAAGCATCTTCATTAAGACACCTTTACGATGATGCACCGGAAATGATTTAAAAACCCGCAACTTTGTAGGATTATCAAGGAGGAAAGTTTGAGCACTTATTAGCTTGTCATCGTCATCCTCAATCCTAATCTCAACTAAATGTTCTAGCAATTCATCGTCCTTCAAAGAAGATTGGTTTGCACACCGCAATAACGTTTCAGTTAGACGATCTGTTGCCTTGTCTACTGTATCAACAAGTTCTTTCAATGCATTCTTGTCTTTGCCAACATTACGTCTACTTTTATACTTTTAGATGTACTCCCAACTCCGGATTGGTAACCTTGAGAAGTTAAGTTATTCTCACCTTCTTCAACATCCACAACATGCAATGTAGCTTCATTTTGTGCTATCATATCATCAATTATATCAATTGAGTCCATTGCACAATTTTGAGATAAATGGACTCTTTTCCTCTTGATATCTCTAGTAGTATCACCTTCATTCCCATTCGCCCTATCTTTGGCAAAAATCTCACATAGCTTGTCATAGTTATACATAGGCTTGTTCCTCCATTCTGCAGCAATAGCACACTAAACATAGCAACAATAACATAGCAACAATAAAATTAGTCTACCAAATTGCACACTAAACATAGCAACAATAAAATTAATTAGCAATTGAAAGCAAACGAAATCAAATAAAAGTTCAAATACAAAAAATAATGCATCCATGCATGTACTATTTGGAACCATAATTTTCTTTTTGAAGTTTTCTATTCACACACAATTAAATACAATTTATTATTGTTGTAGAACTGGTGGTGTACAGGGTCAATCACGATGGTTGACCATCTACCAAAATTTTTCTTTTTGAAGTTTTCTATTCACACAAAATTAATTACAATTTATTATTGTTGACAACTGGTGATGTACATGGTCCACTTCCTACGATGGTTGGCCATCTGCAAATCCAATTTTTTGAAATTATACACTAAACATAGCAACAACAAAATTTATTAGCAATTGAAAGCAAACAATATCAAATAGAAGTTCAAATATAAAAAATAATGCATGCATGCATGCATATACTATTTGGAACAATTTTTTTTCCTTATTGAAGTTTTTTTTTTTTTTTTTTTTTTTTTTTTTGCATTAGAAGTTTTCTATTCACAGATGTTAACTACGGTTTGCATGCATTAGAAGTTTTCTATTCACAGATGCATTAGAAGTTTTCTATTCACAGAAGTTCAAAATTTTTTTCCTTCCTATTAATTTATCTTTCTTCTCAATGGAAGATTATAGGCCGCAACTTGCATTTGTTAGTTTGATCAACTCAAAAGTACCAGCCGGTCACTTTGCAAGAAGGGATTTAGCATAGAAGGTGCCGAACAATAGATGACAAACAAAATATTACGAGAAGTCTCAGAATATTACCTGGAAGAAGAAGTGGCGGGACCTGGAAGAAGAAGTGGCGGGAATAGCAGCCGCGCGCGTATAGTTCCCGGGAAAAAAAAAGAGCAAGAGAGAGAAACATGAGAAAATAGGGTTTAGTTAAGGGGTTATATTTATCTCTTTTTGGATGATGATACAAATGGAATAAAATAACAAAGCCACCCAAAACCCACCGATTTGGGGTGTTTATAAAGCCATCCAAAAATACATTACACCGGTTTTGGGAGGTTTTTGAGCCGACCAATTCCAGTGGCTCAAAAAATTAACAGGTTTTCATAAACGATCGGTTTAAAAACACCCCAAAGCCGGTGAAAACACCATTACCAAGCAGACCCTTAATAACCTTGAGCCGCATAAGGAAGCATAATTGCTTATTGCCAATGATAGGAGTTTAGAGACCATGTATCACCGAATCAGAGTATCCAATTATCCCATGCCAGGAATTGCAGTACATGAAAGGCCAAACCTGAGGAAAGGCAACTTCAGACACTCGGGCAAGATAGCTAGGGGTACTATCACTAGTCGCAGCAGCTAATCCCTCAACATGAACAAAGGGGAAAAAGAAAAAATTCTGGCCACTTGTTATTGCAAAGGGTGTGGTCCAGTTGACAGAGACGTGCAATTCAGCACTACTCTGTTGTTCCACGACCAGTTTGTGACATACCACATATATGCTCCTCTAGCTCGGTGCATTGACCGCGGGTATGACCAAAACAGTTGCACTATTCGAGCAAGCAGGAGGAATCCAGGAGGGACGGCTCTAGTACTTGGGGCAAATTGGACAACTGTTCACGGCTCAAAAATTTGAGGAATACTTAAAAAAAAAGAAGAAGATTTGTTTATATATATCATCTTTTGTAGTATTTTAAATATTATTATATGTCAGGACGGATCAAGAATTTCGAACCCGGATGAACTCGAGTAAATTAAAATGAATTATATGTGGACTGACCCATATAAACAAAAACAAAAAAGAGGTGGGCTGGACCCAACCCCAGCCTTTATCTGAGCCGCTGGTCAAGCACACTTCAAAAAGCACGCATATATATTTATTTATTTATTGGAAAATGATAATTGTGTTAGAAATTGATCAAGCACGCTTTTTTAAAAAAAATTAGGTGGGCTGGGAGGTATGTCGGTGAGAAGAGACTTGCCGTAATCGTTTTCACTTTTCACGATGAAAAGTGTAGTTTACAGCTGAGGTGCCATAGGAACCAAATCCAGAGAAGCATGAATCTTGATTTTGACACAGTAAGATAAGCGTAATCTCCATGTATTGTTATCATGACACTGTTCACGTTTAAGAAATGTGGACACTCCAAAATTGTTGTGTCCATGGTATAGATCGTCATGTTCTGATCATATGATACGAGCACGTCTCATTATCTCCACACTATCGGGATGAGCTTTGCTATGCCTACAATCAAATGCTTACAATCTCCTTACAACCGCCACGTGTTGGACTTCGATTGAAGGAGGGAAAAAATTGTGGGACGGGTGGAGCCCATGTAGCAGGGGGTGAGAGGAGAGATGGGATCCGGTGGGATCCATGTGGGGTGAGAAGAGAGAGGTTGTAAGAATTTGGTTGTAGACTTAAGCATTTTCCTATCCTGATTAATACTGAGAAACTGTTGTTTTGATCAGTACAAAGTTGACGCTGACCACAAGTAACTAAGGCTGTGTTTGATTGGGCTTTTTTTCCATGAAAAATATTTCCATCACAAATTTTCCACAAATTGTAGTGTTTTCCATGGAATTATTTTCCAAAAAACTATCATTTTCCATATTTTCATATAAAATGGTGGAAAATGAAACTTGTCCAACCCATAGGAAAATATCATTTTTCATGGAAAAACTATTTTTCGTGGAAAATAATGGCAATCAAACACCCAAATTAAGTTTTCCATGGAATTTTTTTAAAATTCCATGAAATTTTTTTCCTAGGAAAATAATTCCATGGAATTAATTTCTTTTCCACATATTTTCCACCTTGCAATCAAACGCACCCTTAGTTTCTACTTATTTGAATTTATTGTGTAGTAATCAATGTCATGTTTAAGAAAAATTAACTTCCTCATTGTTTACTAACGCTCTTTACGTATTTTCATCAATTGACTGAATTTGTGTTCTGCTATCGCCTTTTATAGTAGATACTAGTTATTTCAATTCTATTCTAGTTATAGAAAATTCCAATTTTAACATTAGATGTGTTTGATCTCTACACCTAAAGAAGATTAAGGATCCTTTGTCCTGATATTAGTTTAATTCGAAGTTATCAGCAATGTCTATATATGCGGATGTATCAATATATCCCATCTATGGGCCGATCACCTCTAGCCCTAATATTGGGAGCTATCCTTCGTATCTATTTGGATTCGAATCAGAATGAGAGCTTATTTTTCTTCCATTTAATAAAGATGGAAGTGCGGACAGTAAACGTAGCTGCAATAGCAGCATGAGTAACAATTATATATATATATATATATATATATATATTATATATATATTATTATATTATAGATATATACTAGCATATGTAAAAATGGTTAGGTCTTCGAGCGTTCTCTCCGCGAGCGGCGGCGAGGAAACAAAAAAGTGGGATCCTGGCGCCGTGGCCGGCAGATCCAGGGAAGCGGAGGAGACGGCTGAGGAATAGGAGAGCGGTGGGGGCTGGACCACCATCCAAAGGCGGAGACGTGCGTTCAGCAACAGCAAGCCCTCCCTCATGCCAATGGGGGAAAGAGGATTTCTCCGACCAACCTTCAGAAATAGGGTTGAGGGAGGGTACAAGAGTCGAGAAGCCGACGCTCGACAAGGGTCACAGAAGCGTAATGGAGCTCAGGCTCCGGCAGGGAGTGGCGGGAGACCAAAAATCGTCGAAGCTTCTCAAGTTTTTCAGCAGAAGGAAGGTCAAACGGGAAGGAAGGGGGTTGGCAATAATAATTTCCCCTCTGGAGGTCCTCAGACGCAAATGAATCACCATGGGATTCCTCTGATGATCAAGGACAAGCCAGAATAGGGAGGACGTGGGCGGAGATGTGTCGATCCAACTGTCCATCCACAGCCGACGAGATGCAATATTGAACCAATCAAGATCGACGGGGGGCAGTGGCAGAGTTCACCGGGGAAGATATGGAGGAAACAGGGGAATATTGGAAGAATACGATCGTGCTATATGTAATGGGCAATAAACCGTTCTATGGGCAAATCAAGGCGTATGCTAATCGAGTGTGGCACCCCAAAGGCAGTATCGAGTTTCTTCCAAGAGAGAATGGTTTTCTTCTTATTCGTTTTGGCACGACGGAGGATATGGAGCGGATCATCCATGTGGTCCATGGACATTTGATGGGAGGGCTATAATTATCAAGCGGTGGTCTATAGGTATTCATTACGAGAAGGAAATTCTGCTCTCAGCTCCCATTTGGGTTAGATTCCCAGACTTCTCTCCAGTACTGGAGCATCCCTATGCTCATGAAGCTCTCGAGTCTTATCGGTATCCCTATCAAAGCGGACGAGGCAACCACCAAGAAGACGAGGATATCATTCGCTAGGGTGTTCGTGGAAGTCAATGCAGGGGATAAGCTGCCTCGAGAATTGGAGTATGTCATTCCAAGTGGGCAAGTTTTCACTCAGAAGGTTGATTATGAGTGGGTTCCCCCATCTTGCGACATATGCAAGTGTTTTGGTCACTTGGTTAATAACTGCAATCGTAAGAATCACAAGCATGACGGGTCGACCCAACCATCCGATGTTGAGCCAATTTTCTCACAAAATAACCAGGTAGAGCCAGATGAAGGGTTGGAAGAGCCTGCAATGATGGAGATCGAGAGAGGTAATGCTCAAATGACGGAGAGATCAAGTAATGCAGGGGAAGCGGCCACAAGCCAGGTAGCTCATAGGGAATCAGAGAAGAGGTTGGTAGCCTCAGTTGTTCCCAACTCTGGGCAGAGTATGGAGATCACCATTCAGGGAGAGGAAGAAGGTTCCCCTTTGTCGATTCTTGGGAAAAGGATGGGGACACACGATTCTATTGCAGGGAAGATTTTGGCCATTGAAGGAAGTCTTTCCTCTCAACAAATAGTGAATAGCAATCAGAGCATGGAAAACAAGTCCTCAGCTTCCATGAAGGAGCATAAAGTTCGGAAGAAGGACACTCCTAACCTTGCCAGGGCCAAGGGTGTGATCAGTAGCATACAGGAGGAAGGTCATGAAGAAGAGCTCAGACTTACCATGGTTAATCCAGAGTGGGAGGCTTTGTTACTCAAAGTCAATCCGGGCACTAAGTCCGGGAAAGAGAATGTAGGTAACAGAACAGACATCACAGCCGCCCCTTCTCGGTCGTGTGTCAGGATTTTGAAGGAACACCCATCCGGTTGTTAATGTCGATCCTCGCTTGGAATGTAAGGGGAGCCAACTCAGTAGGTAGATGGAGAAGTGTTCGAGAGCACATGAGGAAGTTTAGATGTTCGATAGTTATAGTGTTGGAATCTAAAATTAAATCGGATTCTATCCTAGCTAGAAGGGTCCCTGACAATTGGGATGCGGTTCATAACCTGTTTCTTAACAATATGGCTCGAATTTGGATCCTATGGAATAATAGTGTGGGAATGGCACCATTCGATTCAAGTCGCAACAACTGATAGTGATGGAGTTTACTAATGCAGGGGTAATGAAATTTCTGTTGGGAGCTATCTATGGGTTCAATGATCGCAAGCTTCGGCCTTCCATGTGGACTGACATTGTTAAAGTCAGTCTTGGAATGGGTTCTTCGCTCCCCCTCCTCTTCATGGGAGATTTCAACGCTGTCATGTCCAAGAGCGAGAAAAGAGGCGGAGGCCAGTCCCGAACTTTATTCTCGATGACTTTCAGAATTGCGTCATTAAAGCAGGTATTTCTGATCTTCACAGGCTTGGGATGGAGATGACTTGGAGCAATCAATCTTCATAGAGGCGGATAGAGTCCAACATTGACAGAGCATTAGGTAATAATCTCTGGTTCAATTCGTTCCCTGACATTAGTGTCACTGGGCATCCTTCCTGGACGAGTGATCACTCTCCGCTCACGGTGGACTTCTTAGGCGTCTCAGGGCATAGCTCCCCCCCGTTCAAATACTACAATTCATGGGCCCTAATTGAAGGATACAATGAAGCTGTGCTGGAGGGATGGAGGTCTCAGTGCTCTGGATTCAGTCAATATCGACTGATGTCGAAGCTTAAGAATGTCAAATCCAATCTCAAAGAATGGCAACGCAGGCTCCCGAAGTCCTCTCTGATTGACAGTAGCAAACAACTCGATCAATTCAGCGGAGCAATCAGATATCCACACTACGGAAAGTCTCGAGCTCGAATCCAAATTGAAGGAACAGGTTAGTAAACTCACTATGAT
>JANAVB010032832.1:0-67385 GCA_029216955.1 Iris pallida
GATGCTTTAATCATCAAGAATCCTCGAGTTTTAGAGATTTCCGAGAACTGGGATTTTTCTTTGGATGGGGTGGCAATCCATATTCCTCTCATGGAACGTCATTATCCTTTGTCATGGTTCAATATGGTGTTGCTGGACAGGAAGATGGTGTGTAACTTAACTCCTACTCAATCAGGGATATTGATGGGCAACATCCATTATAATTCGAACATGAGGTCAGCGTATGCGGGTAAGGATTCCGTCCTCCGGTACATGATGGGTCTGGTCCTGGGATCTTTCATGAATGTATACGGTCCCAATTTCACACTTACTCAAGCTGATACTTTCTTGAATCGGCTTGTTCGCAAGAAGTCTTATCCCGTTGGAAGGCTGGCACTGCCGAACTGGATAAACCCTACCTCTACGTGGGCCCAGTTGACCACTTGGGTTTTGCAGACTTACGAAACATTCTTGCGGGAGGTGGGACTTTACCAGGCCATTCGGGGCACTTGTTATGGGCTTCCTATCAATAAGCCACTATTCGTGGCGCTCTTGGAGATGTATAGCCAGCGAACGGGGACGTTCTATGCACCCGGAAGGGAGTTGGGGCTTGCTCTCCATGAGATGTATACTGTCTCCAAACTTTCATGGAGGAATGAGCCTTTCGAGGTGTATACCCCGTCGAATGAGGAATTTGAGGACTTGGACCGACGACTCCCAGGTTCTGTTGCGGTGTATCAGGAGTTGTTGTGCCACCATAGTGCTTGTCATCAGATGGCTATAAAAACGGCGGATAGCTCCGAGGCGACCGCTCCCCACACCACATCCTGGATTAATTATCTTTTTAAAGTTGATCCTTCTGGCGAAGTTACTCCTCGAGCCCCTCGAACGCATGGAGAGGTAAGGGATCTGATGTCAAGTGTCAAGAAGTCACGATCCAAGAGCGACATATTCGGGAGTCAAACTGACTCTCTTAGTTATTTTCACTACGGGACCATACAGATGTCGGAGAAGGCGCTTCTGGCTGGATTTTTAATAATATGGCTACGGAACTGCGTAGTCTCGGAAGGAGCGGGTTCTATCGAGAGGATCGATCGTCATTTCATCCTCCCTGCCGTTAAACTGGTATTCGGAGTTAGACTGGCCCTCCTTCCTGCTATGGTGTATAGCATACACCATGGTCTTCGAACATTCTCGTCCAAGGTTATTGCTCGCAAGAAGACGTTGGATTTTGAGCGCATAGAACTGCCTTTCCACTATTTGATGGGGTGGTTGGCGATGCACTACAGGTCTTTGATGGGACCCGGGATAGCGAAAGATGTTACAGATGAAGACGCTTTCATTTTCAAATGCCATCGCCGGTCTTGGGAATACAACACTATGCCAGCTTGTCGGAGGGCGCTGGCGAGGGTGGATGGGTGTGACTTTTTGTGTCTGTTCCTCCCTTTTCTGATGAGGAAGTGAGGAAGGTACATCTTGACGGTATCGGGCCTTCTCACTTTCTGTCTCCGGATATGCTTGCTTGGTTGCGCAACATCCGCCCCGCGCATCTGGTTTATCGCAACCGAGATAATGTGTACTTGGAGCCTTACCTACCTAGTAGGTTTTCCCGCCAATTTGGTTATAGCCAGTTATTCCTTGATTGTCCCAACCCTTGTTTGGGTTTTGAAGGCAGCGTTCTTGATGGTGTCCGGGCGTGGAATTATTATGATGCTTATCATACTCGGGCCAGCTTCTATGTCCACGATGCTAAGGCGCCGAGAGAAATTTTATACGTGGCCGCTTTGTATCATGTTATGGCGAACAAGCCTCCTATTAACTTCAATTCGAGTACCAGTTTCATCGTGGGTACCGGTTTAGAGAAGAAGCCCAAGGGGGCTAAGGCTAGAAAGCAACTGGCGCTCCAGATTCCCCTCCCTGAATCAGAACCTTCCGAATCGGCTGAGGAGGAGGATGATAATGATAGCGAAGGCTCCCTTTCTGGTGGGGGTGAAGAAGTAGCGGATCAACCGCTTCCCACACCCGATGAACCGACGGAAGATCCGTTGCTTACTACACAAGAGAAAGTAGTGAGAGAAGAACAATCTTCAGCTGTGTCTGGTCCCTCGCGTAAACGAGTCAGATACGAGTCTTCTGACAGTAGAGCGACCTTTTCCGTAAAGAGAGCTGCTGTTAGGTCTCGTGGATTACTTATTACCGAGAAGGGTGAAGGTACAGACGCTACTCTGGGGGTAAGACCAAGTCGTAGCCATCTCTTTGTTGTAATTTTCTTTTCTTTCGGAGGTATGACTTAATCACTTTTCTTTGTAGGTGCCCAATGAACCGTCCTCTCCTGAATCGTCTACTACCCCTGAAGTTGATCCGGCACTTGCTGCTTTGATTAGCGACATGTGTGCTGCGGTCCTTTCTGCGGGGGCTCTCTCAGCGGCGACTAGCAGCTTCCAGGTTGCTGAGGTCTCGGCCCGGGGTGGCGAAGGTTTCCTCGGACTTGCCTCTAAGACCGCTGAACTTCAGCAAGGCGACGTCGATCTCGGTGCATCTCCTCCCGAGGAGGCAAGGGCGGAGGAGACTATTATACCTGACTCGGAGGCTGTTGGTGAAGAGGCTGCGGTGGCTGCAGGCGAACCTCGGCCTCCATGCTCCTCAACTGGTAAGATAAGCCAGATATTGACTAGTGAGGGGGCTTATTTGCTCTATCAACATATTCTCCGGGTCAAATCGATTCATGGTTGCCTTGGCTCTACAGGTCCTGACCCTTTACTTTCTACCGTGGATGTTCTTGGGGAAGGCTCGGCCTGCCGTGATATGGGAGAAAGGAGCGTTCCCTCTTCTTTGCCATCCCATGTCGAGGGGCCTCCTGCCAGCTCCAGGCCGACGGGAATGGGGTTGGCGATGGTCTCCGCCTCATCCTCCGCAGATTATACGGCTCCGGAGACTGACCTCTCGACCCTACCGAGTATTCAAATTTTGCAGGCTGCCGAAGAGGAGTTGGCCGCTGTTCAAGCGTCCTTCCGTGTGGAGCTGGTTTCTCTTGTAGCAGGAGCGGCAGATTCTGTTGTGTCTTCTTCGGTGCTGCCAGCCACACTCCCGTTGACACCGGCCTCCACGGAGACTCTGGACGAGGTGACGCAGGACGTGGTCGACAGCTTCTATCGCCATTTAAAAAGGGGCGTAGACGCTGCCATGGAACGTAGGACCCCATTTTCTCTATCTCTCCAGTGTGCTCGGGGTCAGATTGCAACCTTGAAGTCCCTTCCTGGCGGGGTGGGATTGGCAGTACTGCTGGAACCTAAGCTGGCCGAAGCCGATCAGCTTGTGACCCAACTACTGGCGATACGACAGGCGGGCTTGCCTGCTGCGATTGAGTGGAAGCGGGGCTTCCTCATTGCTGCTCGGGATAGGATTAAGCTAGCCCGAGATACTGCTGGGCCAGTTGTACGGGGAGACCTTGATAAGTTCTCCGCTTCGTATGACCAGCTGGGTCGTAGGAGTCAGGCTTGTCGTGCTCGGGAAGAGTCTTCTTCTCGTGGAATCGCTGATACGAAGGAGCGGATTCTTGGACTCCAGAGGGAATTAGCCTTCTTAGAGTCAGAGCTGGAGGCTGCTCAGGCGGAGCAGGAGTCAGTCGTTCGGGAGGCCGAGAAGGTTTCTCGATCTTCTGCTAACCTGGAGCGGGCTTTTAAGAAATTTGAGGACAACTGGCAGGCTCACGCTCATCTGGAGGACGAGGCGGTGCTGACCTACGAGGCGGAGCATCGAGCCTCCCAGAGGTTTGAGCGGTCGATTGTTTTGCTGACGGACCGTCTCAGGGCGTTATGTGCCCCAGAGCAGTGATCAGCTGTCTGTTTTCTTTGCTCTCTTTTTTTTGTAAGGGATATGATCCCAAATAAAGTAGTACATTGAATTTTTTGAATAAATGAGCATGTTTCAACTCATCATCTCTTTCTTGTACTTGTGGCGTCTGTAGAATTGGACTTGCTGGGGGATTTATTTGTGGACCTGTTATCCTAGGCGTACCTTAGTTTTAGGTACCGATAACAAGTTTGGACAGGATGTCCGGAACAGCCGTGGCAAAGTGGTCATGGATGTTCTCGGTGTTAGGAAAAAAGAATGCCGTAGAGCAGCTGGGCTCCCGGGGCATGGTGGGGTGGTGGTTTATGCTAAGAAGCTTAGCGAAAGAATATTTGTGGACCTATTATCCTTGGCGTACCCTGGTTCGGGATACAGATAATGGGGTGGAAGAAAAACCAACATATTTGCTCAGAGATTATGAGGACATGGCAAGCATAAGGGCTTTACCGTAGAATCTTTCTGCTCAGAGGTAATGAGGACATGGCAGGGGAGGTTTCACGAAAGATATTTGTGGTCAACAGCAGATATTTGTGGTCCTATTATCCTTGTCGTACTCCGGTTGTGGGTACTGATAATAGGTTGAAAGAAGACCGACATACTTGTTCAGAGGTAATGTGGACATGGCAAGCATGAAGGTTTCTTCGACGGAGCCTTCCCACTCAGAGGTAATGATGACATGGCAGGAGTGGGCTCAATGAAGAGAGGGTACATAGAACGACTCAGAGGTAGGAGAACATGGAAGTTCTATGTAAGGGGGCGGTTTGTTTTTGGTGGGAGTGAAAACGACTCAGAGGTAATGAGGACATGGCCATTTTTCGGAAATTTGTGGATCGATTACCCTTTTTTGTGCACTGGGAGCGCGGGTAGTGGATCATAAGGGAGGATCTCTTCCAGGAAGAAAGTTCAGAGGTATAATCGCACGTGACTTACTATCTGAAAGAGTGACTGGAATGTGAGTTCAGAGGCACCAGCGGGTACATAACTCGGTAATTTAAAATATTGAGAAAGTGGGAGTCCAGCGGCACCAGCGGGTACATGACTCGATAATCCGAAGGGAATGTGGGGGTGAGTTCAGGGGCACCAGCCGGTACATGACTCGATAATCTGAAATGTTTATGGATGTGAGTTCAGTGGTACCAGCGGGTACATGACTTGAAGATCTTGTAGCGAATGTCGTTTAGACATAATATTTCTTCAGGAACTTGCTGTTGACGGGCAACATGAGCAAGTCTCCGTTTTGCTTTGCAAGGCGGTAAGCACCGTTGGAGAATACCGTCTCAATGATAAATGGGCCCTCCCACTTTGGCTGGAATTTGCCGGCTGTCTTGTGAGTCATGACCATTGGCCTTCGGACTACCAAGACGAGATCGTCTACTGGAATGTTCTGATTTTGACCTTCTTGTTGAAGGCTCCTGAGATGCGTGCTTGGTATAGCTCGATCCTTTGCTGATCTAGAAGGCACTTTTCATCTAAAGCCTCTAACTCTTGCAGTCGACGTCGGTAGTTATCATCGGTTGTCAATTGATGTGTGAGGGCGACACATAGTGAGGGGATCTGGGTCTCCAAGGGGAGGCCTGCCTCACTCCCGTATACCAGGAAGAATGGTGTATTCCCGGTGGCTGTTCGGACCGTGGTGCGATAAGCCCATAAGCATTCGCCGAGCTTCTCGTTCCAGTCACGTTTGTTGGAGGAGACAAACTTCTTGAGGAGTTTGATGATTATTTTGTTGATTGCCTCTGCCAACCCGTCTGCTGCCGGGTTGTACGACGTCGAAGCGATATTCTGAATACGGTGTTTATCGCAAAACCGATAGAATGCGTGGCTTGCAAACTGCGGACCATTATCATGGATGATCCTTCGGGGCAGTCCAAAGCGGTAGATGACGTGATGCTTAAGGAAGCTGATCACGTTTAAAGTCTTGACTTCTGCGAGTGGGACAGCTTCCATCCATTTGGAGAAGTAATCCGTGATCACAAGTATGAAGCGATGTCCTCGGGAGGAAGGTGGGGTGATTGGACCAATGATATCCATTCCCCATGCTTCGAATGGCCAGGACGCCACCGTCGGATGTAAAAATTCGGATGGTTGGTGAATGAAGTCCACGTGGACTTGGCAGGCTTTGCACTTTCTAGCATAGTCTATCGCATCTGCCACTATTGTGGGCCAATAGTAGCCCATTCGGCAAAGGCGGTCTTGCAGTTTCGGGCTGGGCTGGTGGGCCCCGCAGACACCATCATAGGCTTCTCGTACGGCTTCTTTGGCTTCTGCATTTGACAGACACCGAAGCAATAATCCATCGTAGGAACGGTGATACAGCATTTTCGTCTCTGTATCGTGGAAGAATCTAAGAGAACGCCTTCTGATGGAAGTGGCTTCCTTTGGGTTCTCGGGCAGGATGTCGTAGACAACGAAGTCGATGAATGGTTGTCTCCAATCTGGGGCGTCATCGATCGTCCGTGCGGAATAACTCGCCACGAATTGCACATTGTTTTTGGAACAGACCAGTTTGTGGCCTATCACATCCACTGATTGGCGATCATAATTCGGAACTGCTAGGGAAGCGGCAAGACCGGCTAAGGCATCTGCTTCGATATTTCGGAGTCTGGGGACATGTTCGATGAAGAACCCTTTGAACGACGAGATGATGTCAATCGCTATTTGGTGATAAGGGATCATGCCTTCGTGGCGGACTTCGTATGAGCCCCGGATCTGATTGACGATAAGCTGGAAATCTCCATATGCTTCAAGGTATTCTACCCCCAGCTCTCTTACAAGTTGGAGGCCAATGACCAGGGTGTTGTACTCGGCCACATTGTTAGAGCAGGGCTCGGTGAGAGAGTAAGCGCGGTTAATCACCAATCTGGAAGGAGAGATTAGCACTACCCCGACTCCGACGACTATATTGCCTTTAGGTCCGGTCCTCGAAGCGCCGTCGAAGAACATTTGCCATATATTTTTGTGAGAGGTTGCATGCGAGTCGGCGACCTCATCTGGGATCTCTTCGTATATCCTGGAGGACTCCGAGCCCGGGTGGGCTGCTAAGAAGTCTGCCAGGGCTTGACCTTTGATTGCCTTTTGTGGGACGAAGATCATATGATAAGGGGACAGCAATATTGCCCATGTAGCGAGGCGAGAACTGAGTGCCCCTGGTTTGGTCATGAGGACCCTTAGAGGGTTGACTCGTGAGATCACATGTATCGTTTGTCCGGTGACATAGTATCGTGTTTTCTGAATGGCGAACACCAGGGCGAGGCATTCCTTCTCCACAGTGGTGTATCGGTGCTCTGGCCCAATCATCATTCGGCTGAGGTAATATATGGCCTGTTTATGGCCTGCATCGTTGTTCTGTGCCAACAGGGCACCGAGGGAGTGTTCTATTGCTCGTACATAGAGCAGAAATGGTTTTCCAGGGACTGGGGCTACCAAGACCGGAGGATTTGACAAATATTCTTTGATGCTGTCGAAAGCGCGCTGGCATTCCTCGTCCCATACGAATGAGACTCCTTTCTTCATGAGGTGCGTGAATGGTCGGCATCGCCCGGAGAGGTTGGAAATGAACCTTCTGATGTAAGCTAGCCTTCCTTGAAGGCCTCTGAGTTCGCAGAGATTTCTCGGAGGACACAGCTCCATGATTGCTTTTGTCTTTTTAGGGTCTACATGGATACCCTTTGCTGGATACGCCCAGGAAGGACTTCGTAGGGTTCATTTTCAAATTGTGCGTTCGCATTAGGTCGGATACCGTCCTTATATCCTGCAGATGGTCTCCCTTGCTACGGCTCTTGACGGCTATATCGTCAACATAGCACTCCACCGTCTTGCGTAAGTGGTCTCTGAAGATGATGCTCATGGCTCTTTGATATGTGGCGCCAGTATTCTTTAAACTGAAAGGCATGACTGTGTAGCAGTACGTGCCAATCGATGTTCGGAATGATGTATGCTTTTCGTCGTCAGAAGACATTTTGATTTGGTTGTACCCCGAGAAGCCATCCATGAATGACATGTGTTCGAAGCCGCAGGTATTGTCGATCATGATGTCTGTGATAGGAAGGGGGAATTCATCTTTGGGGCATGCCTCGTTCAGGTTGCGGAAGTCGATGCAGATTCGAATCTTCCCATTCTTCTTGAGGACGGGTACTATATTGGTGACCCAATCGGGATGTTGCTCCTCACGAATGAAACCACTAGCTATCAGTTTGTTGACTTCAGCTTCGATCGCGTCCATGATGCCTGGACGGAAGTGTCGCTGTTGTTGCTTGACCGGCTTCGCATCTGGTCGGATGTTGAGTTTGTGAAGAGCGATGTCAGGATTTAACCCTGGCATGTCTTCATAGCTCCAGGTGAACACATCAATGTACTCTCGGATAAGTTCTAACAGCGATTCCCGTTCTTCGTCAGTTAGGCTTTTACTGATGAAAATCGGTTTTGAAGAAGATTCGCTGCCGAGATCCACTTATATGACCTCATCTTCAGTAGGAGGTTCCCTCAGTTCGAACCGCTTTTCCTATTGTGCGTCCAATTGTTGGGCCCATGGCTCTAGCTCGAGGATTTCGGGGATGTCTTCGTCTTCCTCGTAAGCATCGGCGAATGCCATGTTGACTGACATGACTTGTCTGAATACATCTTCGATGCTGGTATCTGAGTCGGAAGTTGTTGATCCGGTTGAATGTGACTGCCAGTCGCATTCTTCATCTGAACTTTCATGGGTCGTAATAGGCGTTACATACCCTAACCTGCATCGAGTTTTTTTATAGTAGTTCCGTGGTTTGCCCACCGGGACTGGCGGCTTCAAAGGTAATCGTCGCCCAGTGCCGTAGTTCAACCCTGGCGTCGTCTTCAGATCATACCCCTATTTCTGAATGAGATATTTAGATTGAGGGCTATAGAGATACAGAGGCAGTCTCCCGGCATCTGACCCGAGGTCGACTTCTTCTATGGTGAGGGGATGCGGGTTGTTAGTCCGGTCGAAGATGATTGGATGATCTCCTCCCTCGAACATTCGGTAAGCGTCTTCTACTAGAGTAAGCTGGATCGCGGTGTACACATTTGTCACCTGTGTGTGTAGATGAGCGCCTATACCGTGTTCCATAGCATACATTGTACATAGCTTATTAAGCTCGGTGTAGTTTAAAGATAACCCTTTATTGATGAAGTAGGGTATCTTTTCTAGGGGGATTATATCATCAGCGGAGGGGACATCAGTGTGGGCAGCCACATACTTGGCTAGCTCCGGTTACTCTTCGGCTACCTCCTGTGTGAACGAAGACTGAGAGGATGACCTAGGAAGCTTGATTGTCAGTGGTTCAGTTGATGGAGCAGAGCGTGGAGTTGTTGGCAGACTGGCGACCCCCAGTTTGGTATTTGATGTGAGGCGAGGAGTGGCTGGTTCGCTGGAAGTGTCAGACGTTGCATCGAGGTGACAGCCTTTCTTGGGAAGGCGTATTGTCAGCGGCCTGTCCGAGGGGTTGAGCTTTCCTGCTTGTGGTTGACTGACTCTCGGCAGTCGGATTGTCAGTGGCCCCGTTGTGGATTTCGGTACTTGGCCGGACCTTGGCAGCCGGATTATCATCTGCTCCTCTTGCGCCGAGAGACTGACCGCGTCCTTCCGCAGAGTGGCGGTGAGGGGTACGGATTTGCCCGATTTGCGAGCTTGGAGGTGGATCGTCAGGGGTCCTTCTGATCCCGTGGCTGTCTCGATATGAGTTTGTGCGTCTCCTTCATCAAGGTGCCTCTTCGACTTTTCATATAAGCAGGAGTCCGAGTAGTAAGATTCGACCCCTTTGAAGGGATCGATATCAGCAAACTCTATCTTCACGAAGCCGTGTTTGTCGACGTATTTGAAGCACTGGTGTAGCGTGGAAGACACGATCATATAATCGTGTATCTATAGGCGCCCCAAGAGGATGTTGTAAGAAGTGTCTGCATCTATGACGTAGCAGGTGACTTCGGATTGGAGGTCGCCAATTTGACACTGGGGTAGCTCCTGCTCGAATTGAAACCGTTGATGGCAGTGCTTGTAGGTGTTAGGCGATGCATTTGGATGCGGAGATGATGTAGCAGACCCTTCAAAATGATGCTTATGGAAGAGCCGGGATCAATGTGCATTCGATCCACCTTCACATCGCCGATGTATCCCGTGTAGTATAGCGGGCGATCATGTAGGTTGGTTTTGATGAGCATGTCCTGCGGAGTGAAGACGATGTTGGGCATTACTCCCGTGCAGGCACTGTCTTGGAGATCCATGGGTGAGTCCTCCCCGGTGAGGTTGGATTGAGCGAGATAAGCATCGGCATTTTGGAGTGCTTCGCTCAATGCAATACGAACGTCCTTGGAGAGCCTTAGGAGTTCGTATAGTGATAATTTGGCCGGAGTGTTAGCCAATTGTGCTAAGATGTCAAAGTTATAGGGCCTCTCTAGTCCTTGGGCTGCATCCTTTCGGAGGGATTTGTCGAAACGAGTCTCCTTCGGCCTAGGCTTGTCGGTCGACGAAGGCTGAGTCGGTCCCGGAGCATCAGTTGCAGTAGGTTGATGATTTTCAGCTGGGCTGTCAACCACAGGTTGGGATTGCTCTCCGGACCGCGTGACGGCGGCTGTAGCTTCCTCGTTGTCTGCTTAGATTGTGTGGCATGTCCTAATTTTTCTACTCTTTTTGTTAGTAGGAGATGGTATGGGCTGAGTTACTTCTGACACCAAGTCTGGATGGACCCACATGACCTCTCCTCGTGAGGTGGTAAGAGGTACTAGACCAGCAGCCTGTTTCCGGGGAGGAGGAAGATTGGTAATCTCCATTATCGCGAGAGGGACGGGGATTACCCCGTCTTGAGTCTCCGTCGGAGGAAAGTTGCCGAATTGTACGGACACCATATTGGCTGCTACGGTTACCTCTTCGAAGTCGATGGCCAGAGCATTCGAATCGATGAGGCTTTAGATGTACCATTTTAGTTGGTAGCAGTCATGTGTAGCATGGTGTATATAACGGTGGTAATGGTAGAACTTTGGGTTCTCCAAATCAGCCGGCCGAGGCTCCCGCCTTGGTGGAGGAAGCTGAATTCTACCTCCTTGTATGAGCATGTCTAAGATAGGCTTGACGTGGCCGTCTTCGAAAGAGTAAGTGATCTGAGGCCATTGTTTGTCTGCTGGTTGTGACTCGGGCTTCTGGGCCGTGTCGGCCACCATAGCCTATTTTCCCTTGCTGTTCCGATTGTTAGAGGGGTTACCTCCATTATCGTTGTTGGGATGCTTGCCCTTGTTTTCTCCTTCTGAGATGTGCAACCCCAGTTGGCAAGCCTTCTTCAGTCGTTCTTCGGCACTTGTGGCGCTGATAATGAACGCCTTCCAATCTTTGAATTGACTTTCGCCCATCCAGAGACTGATCGTTGGAAGCAGTCTCTTTTGGCAAATTTAATCAAGGAAGAATATGGATTTTCGGAAGGCAGCTTCATGGCGGTCTGGCGGAACCGTTCGATGTAGTTCCTTGTCAACTCCTGCTCCTCTTGGACGACGTCCATGAGAGTGGACATAGTGACGTCTTGTCCTACTTCGTAGAATCGCTCCAAGAACAGGCGCTTGAAGCCGACGAAGGAGTGGATGTAGTTATCTGGTAGATTGCGGTACCAATCGAAGGCGACTCCTTCCAATGCCCCGATGAATAACCGTGTGAGGATCGCATCATCATGGGGCAGATGGTCGGTGGTGACCTCAAAGTAAGTGATGTATCGACTTGCTGAGGTTTTGCCATCATACGGGTTGATATTGAACGGCTTATATCTTGGTGGGAATGGAACATCCCTCCATTCAGCAGGGTATGGTTGCCGTATTCTGAGATCTTGAGCGTTTTCTCGGGCATGGAACATGGCTCGGAGCTCCTGGACCTCTCTTCTTACTTTTCGGGTCTCATCCGTCGCGGTAGGGGCTGTTACTTCGGGAGGATTATTGCCCGGGTTTGGTGCCGCTGAGTTTGAATCTATATTGACCGCGGGGCCCGTGCTTGTTTGGCCAGGCGTTCCTTCTTGTAGAGTGGGCAGGGCCGCTTTAATCTCGTCTACAGATTTGACCAAAGCAAGTAATATGGCTTCGAGACTGTCAATGTGTTGGCGATCATTGGAACCTCATTGATTGCTGTCCGTCATGAACACCGTCCTTACATGAGAAGTAACGGAAGGGACGGTGGAGGATGTGCCCTCCGAGTCGTACCCGTGTACCGAGAAGTCGTCGGGATATGTGGGAATATTGTCTTCTGGTTCAGACTCAGAGGGAGCCGTACCCCCAGCCTCAGAGCTTGCTTCGTCTTGAGAGTTATGAATGTCCTCGGGGACATCGGCGTCTGTTGCCCCTGATGGAAGAGTTGTTTGTCCGGGCTCGGCCCCTTGAAACATCGGATTGTTGTGGATGTTCGGAGGAGTGCTACCCCCAGTTCCCTCAACCCCTAGCGATGTAGAAGATGAATTTCCCATCGTGGAAAATTTCGTCTTTGAACGGGTGTGTTGGAATACACCGGTAGAAGACAACCGTTTAGACGATAGTTTCTTAGCTGTAGTGGTTGATATCTTGGGACTGGAGACGCTTGTCTTTTTCCCTCTCCTTTCGGCGGGGACCTTCTGAGCGGAATTATAGGAGACTACCGGAGGTGCCTCATCTTCTGAACTCGGATGCTATAGTCTTTGGAAGATGGATGGCCGATCTTTCGTCATCGCTGCGTTGTTGCAACAGCAGTTGACGATGATTTGGGTGCAGCGATGTCCAAGCGGGGGCTCTTTGTATGCCGACACTCCTCCTATTTCCTTGCGTTTATGGAGGATCGCCTCCCGTAAGTCGGAAGAACCACTCTGTCCGTTTGTCGCCGGGGGCTGGACTCGAGCGGTGGTATACAACTTCCCATCCGAGGCCCATGTGATAGTCAGCGGGACGCCCCGATAGTCAGAAGTTGGGACAGCTGACTGGGCTTGATGAGCCCGCGCTGCCCTAGGCTTCCTCCTTTTAGCACTTGCGGGTGCGTAATAGGAGGAGTCCAAGTTGAATGCCACAGAGTCTGGCTTATCATCCAGAGAACTGTCAGGGTCAGGACCGTATGAGAGACGGTCGAAGACTGATCGAGAGAAGCGTGGAACGGACGCTATGCGGCTAGAGTTGGGTACCGTGCAGGCTGTCTGCATGCGGTTGACTTCTGCTGTTGAATGAGTTATTTTTGAGCGATTTTCTGTAAGGGATTGACTCCTGTAGCCTCATGTGTTTCATCCATGTGATTGGAGACTGTAGCTGCATAAACCATACGGCTGACAGATGTGACCGCATGATTTTTCTTCATACGGCTAGCGGATGTGGCCGCATGAGCTTTTTCCATACGGCTAGAGGATGTGGCCGCATGAGCTTTTTTCACGCGGCTAGCACCCCTATGCGGCTCAGTTCGCGTAGAGTTTCTCTCTGCCTCTGCAAGTCCAGCATCATAGTGTTTTCTTCTGCCGGACTTGGGGACAGCAGAGTTGTCTACGGTTTGAAGTGGGGCCGCAGAAGAGTCCTTCTCGCCGTCTTGAGCAACAGAGGGTATCCCGTCGGGGGCTTGGGAAGGAGCAAATGATTTTGGCCTCCACTCTCTGCGAGCCTTCGTTGTGCGGGTGCGCTTCTGGACCGGGCCAGCGCTTCCTTCGGAGAGCATCTCTTCAAACGCTTGTTGGTCGAAGCGGACGACCATCTTTTGTTGCGTGGAGCCAAGTTTGGCTGCATCCGACTGCGTCACCAACTCCTCAGCCGTGGAGAAGTTTGTCCCCAGCAGAGTCGCCATCGTGTTTGCCATTGATCGTAAAAGTACAGAACAGTTTTATAGGAGGACTGAACTTTAGACTCACAATACAAACTCGCTTGTACAAAGAAAGCCTAGGGACGAAAACCTAGGTACAGCAGTCTAAGTACAATTGTTTATTTTAGATTCTGGGAGGTGACGATAGAGGCTCGGGAAGGCGACGGCAGCCCTGCCTTACTCCTTGGACGATCGGTATACAGCCTTGGCTCTGGTGAAGAGATGGTTGGCGTTGATGAAGAAATGCACCTCTCGCTCCTCTGTTGCTCTTCTGGCTTCTCTCTCTCTGTGTATTTTTTCTCTGATTATTGGGGGGTCTCTCTCTGTATGTCTCCTCTCTGACCGTGTATATTTTTCAAGGGAATGGCACCCTGCTATTTATAATAGTGGGGAGGCATCATTAGGGTTTGGCTGATTACCCATTCTCAAAGTGGCGGCGGCCGGATGTTTAATCAATCTAGACCATTCGTTCTGGGCGTGAAGGATCTGGGCCATAAATGGGGGTAGAACTGAATCTTTCGAATCATTAATGCTTATTGCTTTAAATCTTCATGAATGATTGTGTAGCTTGGATCTCCCACCACGTGTCCCATTGGTTCGATTAGGAATGATATGACCTGATCCCATTAATTATGAGGATGTGGTCATTGGGATCTTTACATCTCATAATCATCTTTGCTGCCAGCTGTCATTGAATCTCTGCCACGTGTCTTGATGATAGACTCTGCCAGAGCCGTATGACATCCATGAACCGTATGAGACAGCGTCTCAGCGAACCGCATAGGTATAGTATTTGCGAGCCGCATGAGATGGTTCCTTGGTGAACCGCATAAGGGTAGTAACTGCGAGCCGCATGGGATGGCTTTTTGGTAAGCCGCAGGAAGACGATCCTTGCCAACCGCATGAAGCTGTTCTTCACTGGAGCCGCATGGGAGTAGCCACGTGTCAATCTCGAATCGCGTCAGAGATTTTCTCCTATTTCCCAAGAGTCTGTCATTATGGCAGGGCCATTATGATGTTTTATGTCAGAGCCGTCAGCTGTCAAATCAAGACAGAGCATTAAATAGGTAGACTGCTCGATGGCTAGCTGTGTGAAGGGGTCTTCGTGGGTACACGTGGCATTGAGCCGCATATCTCTGTGAGCCGCATGTATATTTGAACCACATGCGGCTGGTGGACTCTTTGAACCGCAGGACTTTCTTTATGCAAGCCGCATGGACTCTCCTGTCCGAGCTGCATGAGACTAAGAGTCTCTCTGAACCGCATGGGACTGCTCCTGCATGAGCCGCATGGGGTTCTCCTGCTCTGAGCCGCATAGATCATCATTCTGATATTTTCCATGCTTTTATACGTGCTTCGGCACGAGATGTGGCATCAAGTATTAATTTGTTGGAATAGAGTTGCATGAGTTAGTCTTGAGCTGTTGCGAATTAATTCGAGAAGGGCCGTAGGGCAAGTTGGGTGATGTTACGTTGAGTTGCTGGGCACGACCTCGAAATGTGAGGCACGGCCGCGTTGTCACAACCAAAGTATAGGTAAGTCTAAACGAGGAGGCACTTCCTCAGAGATATTGAAGCATGAATCGAGTTTATGGCTTGATCGAGTTGTTACGTCCCAGTGTTTGGCACGAAAGATAAGTATGAGTCCGTGTGTTGACATTATAAGCAAACTAGAAGGTCTTGAGGCAAAGATAAGGATGTTATCGGTACGATAGCACGGTCACACGGAAATGGAGTCTCTGGTGTAGTTGCGTCTCTGATTATAGCCGTAAGGCTAACACGACTTGATAGTTAACGTTATTGGCACGAGAAGGGTCTAAGGCAAAGTATGAGTAAACGTCATTGTGCAAGCACGGGATGGTCCTCAGACACAAGTATGCCAAGGCGTCCGTCATAAAACTGATCCTAAGACAAGAGTAGAAAGACAATTGATAAAAATGGACTATGTTGCACAAAGTAAATCAAACGTGTTAGTTTTGAATGGGTGGGCGAGGAGCTCATTCCACCAGTACGGCTGAGTACTGACACCCACATAGTTTCCATATACAGGCACAGGTAGAAGCTCGTGGTACGGAGCTCGCTTGGATGCGTCGAGGCACGGAGTTCCTTGGCGATTCGAAGAGTGCGGCCGCATGGAGTCAAGACTTATACGGGACATAATGTATGGACATCGCCTTCCGAAGCATCCGCTGGCTCGAGACTTGTATTGAGAGATAGAGAGAGCAGAGCGAACTTGCAATGAGAGAAAAGTGAGCTTGAGAGACTTGTAATCTTGGCTTTGCGCCCTTCTTAATATTTATTTCAATATCAATAAAGAGCTTCTTGAATAACTTATATTTTGATTTAAATTTCTGCTGCTATTATTCAATGCCTCTGCAAGGGACTTCTGTGCGACGACCCCGTCGCAGTCGCTGTAATCGGCCGTTATGGAACCCGCCTTGTACGAGCGCAATCTAGGCTCGTGCGGCATCACGCCTTAGTGAGGACGATCGCTCCTACGGGAGCGAGGCGTGATAGCTGCCTGGTTGTAAGGAAGCAAATCTTCATGACGAACCTTGTATTATCCTTGAACCTGGTTAGTGAATAGTTTTGAGTCACCATAGGCCTCGATGTAGTCAACCCCTAACTGTTTAGCGAGCTAGAGTCCAATGATGAGAGTGTTACACTCAGCAATGTTATTGGTGCACGACTCCATGAGAGAATATGTACGGTAGATGACCAGGCCATCGGGGGTGATGAGAACTACTCTGACCCCTGCGATGATCTCGCCTTTAGGTCATGTTCTTGAAGCGCCATCAAAAAACATATGCCAAATTGAGTTATCTGCGATGGCATTGGACTCTAGGACTTCATCGGGAATGTCATCATAGAGCTTCGATGTCTCTGGCGCAGGATGTGCCGTTAAGAAGTCGACCAATGCTTGGCCTTGGACTGCCTTTTGTGGGACAAATACCATATCAGAAGGAGTCAAAAGTATTGCCTATGTGGCCAATCGTGAGTTTAAAGCCCCGGGCTTGGTCATAAGGACCCTGAGGGGGTTGACTTGAGAGATGACATGGATTGTCTGTCCGGCCACGTAAGGTCGTATCTTCTGGATGGAGAAGAGCAGAGCAAGACACTCCTTCTCCACAGGATTATACCGGTGCTCGGCCCCAATCATGGTCCAGCTGAGATAGTAGATCGCATGTTCGTGGCCTTTATTGCTTTTCTGGGCTAGCAAAGCACTGAAAGAATGGTCCATAACTGGGACATATAGCAGGAAGGGTCTCCCCACAATCGGTGCTAGTATTACTGGAGGACTAGTGAAGTACTTCTTGATGTCGTCGAACGCATGCTGGCATTCTTTGGTCCATACAAAAGAAACTCTTTTCTTTATTAGTTTGGTGAAGGGTTGACATCGACCAGAGAGATTTACTATGAATCTTCTGATGTACACAAGCGTGTTTGTAGGCCTCGAAGCTCACAGAGATTCTTCGGGAGAGCCATGTCCAAGATAACCTTAGTCTTTTCAAGGTCAATATGAATACCCTTGGTTGTGACAATAAAGCTCAGGAACTTGCCACTGGAAACCCCTAGGAAAGACTTAGTCGGGTTCATCTTTAGTTGATGTGTCGGCATTAAGTCGAATACCGTCCTTAGGTCATCCAAATGACTAGATTTCTTTTTGCTCTTGATGGCAATATTAGTCGGGTTCATCTTTAGTCGATGTGTCGGCATTAAGTCAAATACTGTCCTTAGGTCATCCAAATAACTGGATTTCTTTTTTCTCTTCATGGCAATATTATCAACGTAACATTCTACCGTCTTTTGGAGGTGCTCACAGAATAAGGTTCTCATAGATTGCTGGTATGTTGCTCCAGCACTCTTCAACTCGAAGGGTGTCACTGTGTAACAGTATACCCCTTTTAGAGTCTGTGATGTATGCTTCTCGTCTTCAGGGAACATTTTGATCTGGTTGTAGCGTAAGAAACCATCCATGAATGACATGTATTCGAAGCCATACGTGTTGATGACCATCACGTTGGTGATTGGGAGGGGAAACTTGTCTTTTGGACAGGCCGAGTTGAGAACCCTGAAGTCTATGCAGACCTAAAATTTTGTTCTTCTTCGTGACTGGGACATTATTGGCCACCCAGTTCGGACATTACTCTTTGCGAATGAAGCCACTCTCTATGATTTTGTCGACTTCTTTCTCAATAGCAACCATAATGTTAGGGCAGAAACGACGTTGTTGCTGTTTGACCGGCTTAGCGTCGGGTAAGATGTTGAGACGGTGCATAACGACATACGGATCTAGACCCGGCATGTCCTCATAGCTCCAAGCAAAGACATCGATATATTCTCAGATAAGCTGTATTAGAGATTCTTTGTCTCTGTCGGTCATGCTTTTGCTAATAAAGATGGGCTTTAGGGAAGCCTCATTTCCTAACTCGACTTGGACGACTTTATCTTCAGTGGAAGGTGTCACGACCCGTACCCACTTTTCGGGATATGAGTGCATGTCCAAGCCCAGTCTACGCTGCGGTATCAGCGGTAGTACGTTGTCTAGCCCGCAATAAAAAAATTGCTCATAAATACTAACTGCTCATTCACAACAACTAAATCAACTTTATAAAATATAGAAGTTTTATATTTGAAGAAGAATGTAAGCTTTTACATTTTTGAAAACTACCACAAAACTAACTAGTCTTCTATGGTTTGGTCTTCGAGTTTCTATGTCCCCCTCGTATGGTCCATAGCGCAAGAGTAGGCACGTCAACCTCACCTATAACAACGATCCAGTCAGGAAAGGAGCATAGTACAACCACATTACAATTAATGTTTTTAGTCCAAAATAAGTTAGAACAACAAAAAAACCATGATGGCAAAGAGTATATAAAGAACTAGCAAGCGATAAACTAACATGATATGAACTAGCACTAGCAAGATATGAACTAGCAGAATGAAACTAGTAAGGTATGAACTAACGAGATACGAACTAGCAAAATATAAACTAGAAAGATGTGAACTAACAAGATACGAACTAACAAGATATGAACTAACAAGATAATGGAATAGATAAAGGAAAATAAGAATAACTATGTGTGTGTGAAATACCTTTTAATATGTGAACGGCTGGGCTAATACGGCACATTATACGATGGCTATCCATAATAATAGGGTACGGCTACCTCATACGTGGGGTGTATGACTTAGCTATCCACAATCAAAATAATTGGGTTTGTTCACGTACTTACCGAGTATTTTCCCTTCCGACTCTCTAACAATCAATAATGATCAATGATACACTAAGAAAGATACAATAACTACGGTGTCACAATCGTATCTCAATGGAATATCAAGCAATATCTCAATAGGATATCAAACAAGGAAATGATAGAGAAAACATTATAATGAACCAAAATATAAATACAATAATGTACTTGCCTGAATTCTTACACATACTATAGTCACAAGTCAAGGATGAGAGGATTGCCAATCTAGAGGCTGTCAACCTATAACATACATCGTACCAAGAACCATGCACGAAAACCACAAGTCAATTCTAAGGTTCTAGTTCTAAATTCATGGAATAGTGGCTAGTTGGGTTACTAATCTAATAATAGTTAATTTTGGAATAAATTACATAAAAATATCATTTAACCTAATAATAATCTAAATATAATCTAAACATGTAAGTTTGGCCATCAAAGTCATGTTTCCAATTTTGGAAACCATAACACTCAAATCGAGGTGTACCGTTGACTATCTAGTCAAACATAATGAATTCTAGATTTTGAAAGTGCACCTTGGTAGATTTCAGCGCTATGAGTGCGTTAGAATCAATCGTGCCACAAAATCATGTTTTGCTCAGAAGATATTGCCATTATGGCTAATCGTGACCAAAATGTTGATCAACCGATCAATTCTGAGTTCAACAGAATAACTAAAATACTAGATGAACGAAATAATTTCTTGAAAAAATATATTTTGTACAACTCCGTTTAGCTTTCCTAAACTTCAAACGGTTCATGATTTTGATTTATGGTTCTTCCGGAATTTCAAAAACATCAAAACCGTGTCAAGTTTCGGGCAACTAATACTCTACGAATTTTACAGAAATTAAGATTTAGATTTGATGAAAATAAATTACATATTCATGAAGTTTACCTCGAGATGAATCTGATAAAAAAACGGTGCACGAATCCGAGGTCGGGACTCTCTGCAATCGTCTCGGGAAGTTGAGGAATCACAAAGATCAAACCACAAAGGAGGAGGCTATAATTAATTAGGGTTTGTGAATATACATGCATATATATAGGAGAGAGAGAGGTGGTTACTGTAGAGGGCGCCGACAGGTGGGCCCCCTGGGTGGATGACTGGGTAATTATTTATTTAATTTAGAAAATCATTTAAAAATTATTTTAAGTCCAAATAAATTAAAATAAATTGCAAAAAAATCCAAAAAAATTCTAAAAAAATGTAGAAAATACTTCGAAGTGTCTAGAATCTAAATAAAATATTTTAACACAAAATATCATCATGTGACCTCACAGTAAATTTCTAAAGACAATAAAATATAATTTCTATAGGTTTTAATTATAACAAAATTTCCAAAAATTCTAAAAAAATTGAAAAAAATTCTAAAAAAATATTTTTAGTCATTTAGAGCCCAAATAAAAATATTTGGTCCAAAAAATACCCCCGTATGACCTTACAGTAAATCCTGAAAGTCCTTAAAAATAATAAAACCTTAAATATTAAATACCTAAAAAATCCAAAAATGGTAGAAAATATAAAATAGCTAAATAATACATATATAAGCTATCTAGAGGTCATATGACCTTAATATGGTCATAGCCCACCTACAAGCTTTGGCATGACTCCCAATGACCATAAAATTAATCATAAACAAATAAAATTAAAAAAATTAAAAATTTGGGAAGTGGGCTTACAGAAGGTTCGTGTTGTTCGAATCACCATTCCTATTAGGATCCCAGGCGTTGAGCCCAGTGTTCATCTTCAAAGAATTCAAGTATTTGGTCTTTCTTCTCGATTGGGGGATCTGCAGAGATCATATTGACGGATAATATCTTCTTAAAGGCTCGACCGATACTGGTATCGGAGTCCCAGGTTAAGGAGTCGAAAGAGTGTCAATGCAGTAAGACCTTCGGCTCTGAACTCTCTGAAGTTGTTGTGGGTGTAATGTAACCCAACCCCCGACGAGTGCATTGGTAGTAATTTTGGGACTTTCCCTTTGGAGCACGAAGTCGTAAGGGAAGGCGTCGGCCTTTGACATAGTTCCGGCCTCTATTACTGTTCAAGTCATAGCCCATTTTTTGGATTAGATGTTTGGCTTGAGTAGTGTAACGATAGAGTTGTATCTTGTCGTTATCAGGTTATGGTTTCGCCGGAGCCAGTCGTAGAAGATGCTCCAATCGACCGATGATGATAGGTTCCTCCTCCTTCTTCCTTGCTGGAACCAAGGAGTAGGCACCTTTGGGAGGGAAAACTTGGCTTGCGAGGCTAGCGGTTGTCACTTTTGTTTGTAACATATATAGAGCGTTGTCTAAGAAATACCTAGTATTCCAATGCGCACAAGAGTAATTCAAAGACAACTTCCTATTAATAAAATGCAAAATTTTATCCCGAGGGATTACATCATCTAAAAAGTGTGCCTCAGTATCAGTACACACATAGTCTCCTAACTCTTCATCTGTGAGCACTAGGGCTGCCATGGGAGAAGTGGAGGCAGTTTTTTCTTCAACTTGACTACCAAAGGGGTTGTAGTCGAAGGTTCTTACGACTTCAGAGTTGGCTTTCGTCCTTCCAGGAAAGCCTTATTTGCATAAGCTCCAGGCTAATGGCTAATATTTCAAGGGTGACCGAGCCGAAGCCTTGCCTCGAAGTTTGATGACAAGAGGAGCTAGGGTTTTGGGAAGTTTTTTCCTCAATCAAACCTTCAATGGTTCTTACGCGATAGCTGCACTTTCTGATACAGTATCTGCCTCGTTATCGACATCATTGGCATCTCCGTCCCATGGGACTGACTTGTACAGCTCAGCATCTGTACAATATACTTCGAATCCTTTGAATGGGTCGATATCCGCAAACTTGGTTTTGATGGTCCCATCGCTGGCCACATACTTTATGTATTAATGGAGAGTGAAGGGCACGATTATGTACTCATGGATCCATGGTCGTCCCAACAACATGTTGTAGTTTATATCGGCGTCAATGATGTAGCAAGTTACGCCAGTCTAGATATCACCTATTTGGCATTTCAAGCAAATCTTGCCCAAGGCCTCACTTTTTTTAGCGTTGAAGCCGCTAATTCTAATGTTTGATGTAGTCAATCGATGCATTAGGATCCTCAAAGCTTGGAGTAAACTTTGAAGGATGATGCTAAGAGATGATCCATGGTCAATGTGTAAGCGATCGACCTTAATGTCACAAACATACCCGGAGTAGTACAAGGGCCTAATGTGCCAGTTGTTCTTTAGCAACATGTCCTGCTGGGTGAAGGTGATGTTAGGAATCACCTCGACTACACTGTGACAATGTGGGCATACAGCAAAGTCTTCCTTAGACGGTTGCACCTGAGTGAGGAAGGAGTCAGCATTCTACAAAGCATCGCTGAGGGCATCTCGAGCCTCTTTGGATAGACGAAGGAGCTCGAAGAGTAACAGTCAAGCCTGGGTATTGGCAAGCTGTACTAATATGACGATGTTGTAGGGCTTGATTGGTCCTACTGTCGAATCTTTTCTTAGAGGTTTGTCAAAGTGAACCTCCTTCTCCCTTTGCTTGTCTGCGACAGGGGCTTATGATGGACCAGCTTCCGATGTATCGGGGGTAGTACCGCAACATGGGAAGGTGTTTCGTCTTTCGTAGCTTGATTTTCTCCTCGCTGGTGAGCCGAATGAGTGGTAACCAGAGTGTCATCAGCCGATGTAGAGACCATACGACATGACTTTTCTTTCCTTTGACAAAGTATGCTGTAGGCACCATCATGTCTGAGGCGAGATTAAGATGGATCCACATCACTTCGCCTCGCGACGTTGTAAATGTGATAAGGCCTTGAGCGTTGTCATAGGATGGTAGAAGATTGACTACTTTTATCGTTGCTCTTGGGATAGGGACTACGACGTCTTGAGCCTTTGTTCTCAGAAAACTTTCGAACTGGAGAGTGACCATGTTGGCAGTAACATTCTTTTCCTCGTAGTCGAGCGAAATGACCTTGGCGTCGGTGAGGCACTGGATATTGAAGAACAGATAGGCAATTCTAGAGGGGGTGAATAGAGTTTATAACAATAATGGCCAAATAAAATTAACTCTTTTCACCAAGAGTAAATAACCAGATTAGTAAATGCGGAAATAAAAAGATCAAGGGAGCATACACAAAAATAGCAGATTTTTAACCTGGTTTTCCCTGTGGAGGACTAGTCCAAGCCTGAAAACTCTAGCTCATGATTAAATCCACTATTTATGAAATAGTAGTTACACCCCGTGCCTTTTCTTCAAAATAGTACGTCAACTTCTTACAAAGATCGCTGTGGAGAAGCTTAGAATTTTCCAAGCGACTTTCTTGACTCTTACACAAACATCTAACTGAATAGCACTGAGCACTTTTAGGCTTAGGAAGCTTGTGGCTAGTAGATGAGAAGGTTAAGGCTTGTATGAGGCTTATAGAGAAGAGAAGAAAAGATAATTGGATGAATTAGAATGAGAGAATTGAAGCATACTTATACTAGTTGGGATAGGCAGAATTCGGCCAGAATTCTGTGTAATGAATTCAAATTTTTCGCCGTTAGACAACTAGCATACAGCAAGCCCTAAAAAATAGGGTCCTAAAAGTCAGGGGTCAGAGTTCGGCCCAAACTCTGTGTGAGGTAGAGTTCGGCCCCAACTCTGTCTCCTTGCTGACAAAGAGTTCAGATGGGCTTTGTGGGCTAAGTTTGGCTTAGTGGAGCTTTGGGTTTGTTTTGGGAACAAGGTTTAAGCCAAGAATACCCAGTGCTACTCAGTTTACATTTTGCCAGACTCAATAAATGTAAAATAGTACAGACTCTGAAAACGAGTACGCTGCAGAGAGAGACGACGTCCATCTTGCACTGAGTTCTGTCTTGATGTGTCATATTGAATTATGACAAGTATCATATTGTCAATTTATCAATATTTGGTTGACTGTGATCCAGTTTGGGTCAACAATCTCCCCTATATTGATAACTGACAAAAATGATATTTGTATATTCAATGTTCAAACCTGGACACAAGTTGGAAGGGGTAGACAAGCATAGAATACAGTAGCTCTCCCATAATAGTAGCTCCTCCATAAACATAGCTTCCCCGTAAACCAACGTGTCATATCCTGATATACATTATCTCCTCCAAAATATAGATATCACACAATATAATAGAGATATAAATATCAAATAGATCTCCTTCTTTTGGCATTTATCAAAAAAATGAACAACAGACAGACAGGCAGAAGACTGTATAAAGGATTAACTGGCAAGCACACAAGCTATAGGTAAAAGAGAACAATATAATAATCGTAGATAAAATCTAAAGATCCACATAAAGTGAAAATATACTCATACAAAAAAATGAAACTACATAAGCATAAGTCCATAAAGCATAAAACTAAAGAAGATCATCAGCAATAGCAGCAGCAGGTACGGAACTACATCCATCATGGAGCACGAGATTGTCCAGCGGTATCAGATGAATCAACATCAGAACGACGAGGATCCACAAAAGTTGTATCCGGATCCAGATGTCGCATGACCCAGGGGTCATCGACACGGTAACCGGCGCGAGATGGATCCCGCTCCATAGGAAGGGGCATAGTAGAATGCCAAGAAATGGTGTACGGGATGTCATGTAATAAGTTACTAATGGCACTCATCTGCAAAGTGGTACGATAATCTAGCTAGGTCTAGCGGTCGTCTTCCAACATGAAGCGATCGCACAGCATGGTCTGAATAGACTCGAGAGTAGCAGGTGGCGTGGGCACAGGTTGCCCAAGAGCAGGTAGATCAGTCTGAGCCTCAGACTCGGAATGCTCTGACTCAGCAGGAGACTCAACAGCTGCTAGAAGCCTCCTTACCTTAGACAGATAGGCAGGGGCTGGAAGGAACTGGCACTCATCAAGAGAAACATTGAACGCACGAAAGACCATTGGCAAATATAGTGCATAGACCAAGGATCGAGGTCTCTTCCGTGCACTAATCATCCAGTCCATCATAGTGCACGGAAGGTTAAACGGGACATGGAAGTGAAGATGATAGAGTGCAAAAATCTCAAAATAAGAAACTTCATCAGTCGATCCCGGTTTGGGCAAGATCGTGGAGAAAATGATACGATGAAGTTCATAGAAATATGGGTTAAGAAATTTAGCAAGTAACTTACGTGGACGAGTGTTGGGAGTACACAAATCATCCTTGAAACTCTCAAGGGACGATCCATCGGGAAATTGAAACTTGCGTGCATTGACAAGTTTCTCCCAGAAATTGGGATCCGGGATCTCGAGATATTTTGCAAGTTCAAAATCATCAAAAGTGATGTCGATTTCGGCGATACGAGAATAGATTTGTGTGTCATCAAAAGTAAGATTACAGTAAAACATTTGGATAGCCTTCAAGTATATAAGAGACGATGTAGAAACTAACTCATCGAGACAAAGGTCATGGAATAATGAGTCATATCTAGAAAAAAATATAAAATTGATAGGATGACCCGCATACACACTCCTTGAACAAAAGTCATTGAACCATTTATTGGAAGCCTCCAATGAAACAAAAATTTGTTCATTGAATGTGTTGGGGTCATGAGGTGGTGGTGGATCAAAAAGTGGATGAATGGGTTGAACATAGGAGGAGGGTTGGATGAGGAAGCACCTTCAGTTCTAGCCCTCTTTCCCCTATTGAACAATCTAGGTGCCATTGATAATGAGAAGAATTTGAAATTTGAGAAGTAGAAAATAAGAGAGTGTACCTCAACAGAGTAGTAGAATATGGAAGAGAATGATCCAAATGCTATGCTCATTGAGTTTGGGGAAGAACACCTCACTAAATTGAGAATTCTAGGATTAGGGTTTGGAGAGGATGAACTTGAAGAGGGTTTAGAGGTGGCAATGAAGAAGAAAGAGAAGGAAAATCCCAAAATATAAATGTAGGGTCGGTTGGTCGGGTGAAATCTGGACTATTGGATCAAAAGAAATGGATGGCTGAGAGCGATATTGGGTTCTGGAAATAGCAGACCGAACTCGGCCCGAACTCTGTGTGAGGCAGAGTTCGGTCCAAGTTCTGGGTGCTGGGTCCAGAACTCAAAATAGAAAAAAATGGCCAAGTTTTGGAGAAAAAATAAATAGAATGGTAAAGATTGACTATTTGCAAATGAATGATGAAAATCAAAAATTTGATTGAAAAAAGAAACCATGAGTAGAATAAATGGAATTGAATTTAGAAAATTTTAAATCAACTATGTTACAAAAGACATTAAACCATATAATAAACAAGGATTTATGACAAGGACCATTACGATGAAACTGTCATGGGTTAGCTGTCGGGGCCGGATCCCAGCTAGCGGTAGTCCGAAGACTAGTGCACTGTGTCGCTTAGACTTTTACGCCTTGTTGTCAGAAGGACCCTTTCGGCTTATACCTATAGCAAAGGTACCATAAAAATATATGTCATAAACGTTATTTACGAAGGCCAATTTAATTAATAACTGTTTCATCCAAAATTCCTAATTCACGACAAAGAAAGTTGAAGCGCTCTTCGGCTAGTGGTTTGGTGAAAAAAATCTGCTAGCTGATGATCTGTGTCGATAAATTCTAAATTAATGGTGTCGTGTTGTTGATGATCACGCAGAAAATGGTGACGAATCTCAATGTGTTTAGTGCACGATTGACATACTGGGTTCTTAGTCAGACTAATAGCACTAGTGTTATCACAAAAAATAGAAATGTGCATAAAAGATAGGTTATAGTCTGCAATGGTTTGCTTCATCCATAGAATTTGGGCACAACAACATCCAGCTACGATGTATTCTGCTTCTGTTGTAGATAGTGCGACAGAATTCTACTTCTTGCTAAACCATGAGACTAGAGCCTTACCTAATAAATGACATGTGTCGCTCATACTCTTACGGTCGACTTTGCATCCTGTAAAATTAGCATCTGAATAACCAATAAGTTCAAAGGATATGGATTTGGGATACAACAAGCCCACTGTAATAGTACCTTTAAGGTATCGAAAGATACGCTTAACGGCGGATATGTGTGATTTCTTAGGACTTGCTTGATAGCGAGCACACAGACAAACACTAAACATAATATAGGGACGACTAGTAGTTAGGTAAAGTAGACGACCAATCATACCTCGATACTTATGTTGGTCAACAGGTTTGTCGCTTTCATCAGGTTCCAGCTTGGTTGTAGTAGCCATGGGAGTGCTGATTAGTTTGACGTTGTCAAGATCAAACTTCATCAGCATATCCTTTATGTATTTTGACTGGCTGATGAAAGTTCCTTGCGAACTTTGTTTGATTTGCAGTCCGAGGAAGTAATTGAGCTCCCCCATCATGCTCATCTCAAATTCGTTCTGCATACACTTAGCGAAATCTTGACATAGATTGACATTAGTAGACCCAAATATGATATCATCAACATAAATTTGAACTAAAAGAGTGGTATCTTTAAAAGTTTTGATAAAAAGTGTAGTGTCATTTTTTTCTTTTGAAAAACCTTTATCTAGTAAGAAATTGCTTAGGTGTTCATACCAAGCTCTGGGGGCTTGTTTGAGGCCATAAAGCACTTTCTTAAGCTTGAAAACGTTGTCGAGAAATTTATGATTTTCAAAACCAGGGGGTTGTTTTACAAAGACTTCCTCTTTAATAAAACCATTCAAAAAAGCACTTTTCAAATCCATTTGAAGAAGTTTAAAATTTTAAAAATATGTAAAGGCACAAAGCATCCGAATGGATTCAAGTCTTGCAACTGGAGCATACGTCTCATCGTAGTCAATACCTTCATCTTGGTTGTATCCTTGAGCTACTAGACGAGCTTTATTACGAGTGACTGAACCATCTTCATTTACTTTGTTACGAAAACCTATTTAGTACTAATAATCGAATGGTTAGCTGGTTTAGGAACAAGTTTCCAGACCTGGCTTCTTTCGAATTGGTTGAGTTCTTCTTGCATAGCAAAAATCCAAAATTTATCAATAAAAGCTTCCAAAATATTTTTAGGCTCAATTTGCGAAATGAAAGCAGTGCTAGCAGTGGAATCTCTTAAAGATGATCGAGTACTTACTCCGTATGATACCTCATCTATTACCAAGTTTTCTGGGTGTGACGGCTTGAACTCGAACTTCTTCGGTAAGTCCTCCAGAGAATTGGTTTCGGGGGTGGCATTCATTGGTGTGGAAGTTGATGGTTCAACATCATCGTCGGGGATAGCCTCTGTACTATTTTTCTCATCAAAAGACACATTAGTAGATTCTTCTACAATTATTGAGCATTTGTTGAACATTCTATATCCCTTACTCTTGGCAGCATAGCCAAGAAAAATACCGTCGTCAGCTTTGGCATCAAACTTGTCTAAGTTGTCTTTGGTATTTAGAATAAAACAGCGACAACCGAACACTCTAAAATAAGAGACATTAGGAGTCCTACCAAACCGAAGCTCATAGAGTGTTTTCTTCGAAATAGGTCGAATAAGTACCCTATTTAAAATATGGCAAGCTGTACTAACAGCTTCTACCCAAAAATATTTCGAAAACGAAAATTTATTCAACATGACTCTAGCAATATCGTCAAGAGTCCAATTCTTCTACTCCACAACACCATTTTGTTGAGGAGTTATAGGACAAGAAAATTTATGATCAAAACCATTTGTTACGCAAAACTTTTCAAAATCAAAATTTTTGAATTCGCTTCCATGAACACTTCAGATACGAGTAATCATGTAACCTTTTTCATTTTGGACCTTTTTGGCAAAGATTTTGAAAACTGAAATAGTATCGCTTTTGTTTGTAAGGAAGAAAACCCAAGTAAATCTTGAAAAATCATCTACAATAACAAATGTATAGAGTTTTCCACCAAGACTGGCTACTCTACTGGGACCAAATAAGTCTATGTACAGTAATTGCAAGGGTCTAGTGGTACTGACAGTGTTTATGGATTTAAATGAAGATTTGGTTGCATTATTCTGTTCACATTTGGCACATACCGTGTCCTTCTTGAATGTGATGTCGGGCAGACCTTTTACTAGCTTCTTTATCGATAGCCTGGATATAGTATCCATATTGGCATGACCAAGACGCTGGTGCCACAAAAGACTTTCATCCTTGTAGGCGTAGAGGCATCTTCTTGCACTGTTAGTATTTCTAGATAGGTAGAAAATATAAATGTTATCTTCTCTTATCCCTTCAAAAGCAATGTCTCCAGTTGACCTATCATAAATATAGCATTTCTTCTTTCCAAAGTTAATATCATATCCATAATCATCAAGATGACTTATGCTGAGCAGGTTATGCTTTAACTCGGTCACTAAGCAGACATCCTTTATTACAGGAGAAGGAGGATAACAAATAGTACCAGTACCTATGATGTATCCCTTTAAATTGTTACCGAAGGATACATATCCTTCCCTCTTCATCGATAGTCATACGAAAAGATTTGCATCTCCAGTCATATGTCGCAAGCATTCACTATCGAGAATCCACTTGCTTTTAGTTAAAGAAGGAAGGTCCACCTACATTACGAGTAGATGTGACCTTTGGTACCCAAGTTCTTGTGGGTCCTGAAATGTTAGTCTTCGGTACCCATGCATATAGATTAATATCAACTAATTTTCTAATTCTACACTGTGGTAAGATATGACCATGTAGTCCACAATAAGTGTAAGTAGCAAGCCTATTTGTGTTAGGAGCAGGTTGATAGTGATGTCTATATGCAGTATGGTGATAGTTATGTGAAACAGTAGGATAGTAACTATGTGTAGCAGCAGGATAATAGTTACGACTATATGCAGTAGCATGATAATAGTTATGAGTAGGTTGAGAATGATGTCTACGTGCATGTGGTTTACGTGCTGCATGGGAGTATGTGTACATATAAGCATGGTTACGTGCTGCATTAGGTGACGTATTTTACTATTATGAGTGGTCTGGTGTTTTGTATGTGTTTTTTGACTGTGAGATTGGGTTTGAGGTTGAGCAACCTGTTTCCCTAATCTGATCTCTAATTTCTTAGAGACGGCATTTAGTTCATTGTACTTTGCATTCAGACAATCAATCTTAGCAATAGAGATCTTGTGTTTGTTCTTTTCTTCAGCAAGCTCTTTGTTGAGTTCTAAGATCTCACGTGTTTGCTTCTCAATAAGTGTTTCGGCATCATGTAAGCTTAATTAAAGCTTGGATACCTCATCAGTGACCTCCGTGGGTGGAGTGTCTCTAACATTATCAAGTAAAGAAGAGAGATTATGAATCTCTATTTCATAGCCTTTGATTTTTTCCTTGGCATGCTTATATTTATTAATGACTTTTTGTGATCATTTAGTAAGTTATTAAAATCATCGCCAAGTTCATCAAATGTAGAGTTATTAAGAGTATCTTCAGTTACCTTATCGGATGTTGCCATTAGGCAGACATTAGCAATATCTCGAGGAGAGTCATCTTCTTCTGCGGAATCATTGGCTTCGCTTTCGTGCCAAATAATAGTGTTGGCGTACTTTTGCGAAGAGGGCTTCTTGTAGGGCTTCTTATATCTGTTACCTTTCTTTGCAAAGGGACAGTCCTTTCGAACGTGTCCAGTCTTTTTGTAGCCGTAGCACGTTGGTTCTTCCTCGTCGTCTTCTTGTTGTTCCTTCTTCCTTCGATTGAAATGAAGGAACTTCTTAAAGTTACTGACTAAAAGAGCTTGATCATCACCTTCTGAATTGTCGCCATCAGTCTCTTCAGGATCAGCCCTTCGACGATGAGCTTTTAAGGCAATCTCTTTTGCCTTTGGAGCAGGTTCGTCGAAGTCTTTGAGGTCGAGCTCGTGGGTCATCATCTTTTCCATTAAAGTTTCCATGGACATTTTGGTGAGATCATTGCCTTCTATAATTGTTGTTACCTTAGGGTTCCAGATCTTCGGTAGCCCCCTGAGTAACTTGCGGATATTCTAATGATTGGAGTATTGTTTGCCAAGAGATGATAGAGGATTGATGACGTCAAGGAACCTTGTGAACATTTGAGTGATCGTCTCATTCGGCTTTATCTTGAATGTCTCGTATTCTTGAGTCAGAAGACTGATCTTAGATTCCTTGACTTGAGTGGTTCCTTCATGCGTCACTTCCAGAAGCTTATATACTTCGTGCGAGGTGGTGTATGTCGAGACCTTGTTAAATTCATTCATATCTATTGTATAGAAAAGAGCATTAATAGCTCTAGCACCTAGACTCGCCTGTTTCTTTTTCTCGTCAGAATACTTGTCATTGGGTTTTTCGATGAGATCTTCCTCGATAATAATTCTGCCGGGCCATTCGTAACCATCGGTGACAATAGTCCACAGGTCAAAGTCTAGAGACTTGAGATAGAAACTCATCCTAGTTTTCCAATATGTATTGTTGGTTCCATCAAATAGGTGTGTCCTATGAGTGGACTGTCCCTCACCATGGTTGGAAAACATAAGTTGTGTGGTTGCCATGGATCAACTTTAGGATGTTAGTCCTTGTTAAGAGAACATCGCTCTGATACCAATTAAAGAACAGATAGGCAACTTTAGAGGGGGTGAATAGAGTTTATAACAATAATGGCCAAATAAAATTAACTCTTTTCACCAACAGTAAATAATCAGAGTAGTAAATGCAGAAATAAAAAGATCAAGAGAGCATACGCAAACATAGCAAATTTTTAACCTGGTTTCTTTCGTAGAGGACTAGTCCAGGCCTGAGAACTCTAGCTCAGGATTAAATCAACTATTTGTGAAATAGTAGTTACACCCCGTGCCTTTTCTTCAGAAGAGCACGTCAACTTCTTACAAAGATCGCTGTGGCGAAGCTTAGAATTTTTCAAACGACTTTCTTGACTCTTGCACAAACTTCTAACTGAATAGCACTGAGCACATTTAGGCTTAGGAAGCTTGTGGCTAGTAGATGAGAAGGTTAAGGCTTGTATAAGCCTTATAGAGAAGAAAAGAATAGATAATTGGATGAATTAGAATAAGAGAATTCAAGGCCTATTTATACTAGTTGGGATAGGCAGAATTCGGCCAGAATTATGTGCCATGAATTCAAAAATTTTGCCGTTGGACAACTAGCATACAGCAAGCCCTAAAAATTAGGGTCCTAAAAATCAGGGGGCAGAATTTGGCCCGAACTCTGTGTGAGGTAGAGTTCAGCCCGAACTCTATCTTCTTGCTGACAGAGAGTTCAGATGGGCTTTGTAGGCTAAGTTTGGCTTAGTGGAGCTTTGGGTTTGTTTTAGGAACAAGGTTTAAGCCAAGAATACACAGTGCTACTCAGTTTACATTTTGCTAGACTGAATAAATGTAAAATAGTACAGACTCTAAAAATGAGTACGCTGTAAAATAAGTTCTGTCTTGATGTGTCATATTAAATTATGACAAGTATTATATTGTCAATTTGCCAATATTTGGTTGACGGTGATCCAGTTTTGGTCAACAGATCTGTCTTCTCAATATGTAGCAGTCACGTATCCAATGGTGAACATACTGGTAGTAGTGGCAGTATTTTAGATTATCCACTTTTTCACTTCATCGGGATACTTAGGAGGCGGGAGCTGAAGCTTGCCACCCTTTGTCAGCATATTAAAGAGTTCTAGTGTGTCTTCATCGTTGAAGGAGTACGTCTCTTTCGGCCTCTGGGCTTCAGCCGGCTTAAGGCTCATTGTTCTGAACCCTTGGAGATATTGACGATTATGGCTTGTTTTCCTTTGTTGTCCTTGGAAGCGAGATTATTGCTAGATGAGCGCCTGCATTTGTCTTCGAGCGATAGAAAACTTAGTCCCAATAGCTGCATGTCTCGAGCCTTCCTTTCTACCATGTCTGTCTCTGTAATGAAGGGCGTCCACTCTATACAAGGAGCATGGTGCCACAATTTGTTTATGGAAAGCATGTTTTTGCGACAAGAGTCCATAAGCATGGGCTCTGTTATACCAGGGGGTAATCTCCGAGCATCCTCGTGGAAGCACTCAATGTATGTGTGTACGGGTTCCTTCTCCTTCTGGACAATGTCCATGAGAGTCAATATTGTCATGTCCATTCCCCCTTCGTAGAATCGATTGAGGAATAGGCGCTTCAAGTCTTCGAACGACGAAATACAGTTGTCTGGGAGGCTATAAAACCATTCATAGGCCACCTCCTGTAGTGCTCCCACGAATATGTTGGTAAGGAGAGCGTCGTCTTTTGGTAGATGCCTGTTATTGAGGTAAAGTACCACAAGTATCGATGGGAAGACTCCTTCGTATCGAAAGACGTGAGCGTTTGCGGGTTATATTTGGGATGATAGATCATATGCCATTCGGCAGGATATGGTTGCCACATCCCCATCTTTTTTAGCGATTCTCACTTTTTACTAGCATTGTGGCGAGCGTACAACTCTTTGAGGTCCTGTTGTACTTCACTAGATATTGCAGGTCCTACTATTGATGGAGTAGATGACCGGGGGCGTTGCTTGGTTCAGTATGTAAGGACCATTAGACTTGCCGTTAGTCCCTGGGTCTTGGTTCGCAGGAGCGGAGACAGCGGGTGTCAATTTCACCTTGATCTCTAAGACGACGGTGTAGAAGCATAAAAATTTTAGCAGACTAGACATATGCGTCCAAGTCACCAATGAAGCCTTATGCGCCCAAGCCACCAATGAAGACATATGCGCCCAAGCTTCCAGTGAAGACATATGCGCCCAAGCTTCCAGTGAGGTCATATGCCCATGCGCCCATTCTAGGCTACTCCAGAAGGGGGCGCATAGCCCTGTTTTAGGCTATGCGCCCACGCCAGAACAGCCCCTGACTCGGTCAAACCCACGATCAAAACGTGCACCGAAGCATACGGCCACGTCAGTCTTCGCGAACAGTTGTGCACCGAAGCATGCAGCTACGTCAGCACCACGATCAACCCACGATCATGCAGCCTGCATGTGCCTACACCCTATGCGCCCAAAGCAAGACAATGCCCCCACATGAAAACCGGTGTGTTTGCTTAGGTGGGCGCATAACATCATTCCAACTCAAGAACGACTATAAAAAGGGGTCTCATCCCTCTTCAAACACACAGAACGGAGAGCATTTTCCAGAGCCAAATTGCTGCACTTCTTGCCAGTGAGCCGAAAGTTAGAAATTTTCTTAGGTTTTCTCCTACTTTTGTAATCGGAGTGTCAACGGAGTAAATGAGTAACTGTCGCTCGATCTCCATCGTCCCATTCCCCAGAATTCTTTTTGTACTCGGGGATCCTCAGCGCAGAATCTCTCAGAAGTACTCGATTTGTGGTGGCTTACGCCAATAAAAAAAAGACAACATTTCTTCTTCTTTTTGTGTGTGTCCACAAAAATAGTGACTCTGCTGGAGACTACCTTTTCCGCTGACGAGAAGGTGGTGATGCAATCTGATACCGACAAAGTGGAGAGCACTGAGAAGATGCTGATCGTGAAGTTCGATCAACAGGAGTTCAAAGAAATGCTCACGAGGGACGGCTCTACTCCCTCAAAATCAGCGAAGCCAAACAAGTCTCGTAAAACTTGGCTTACGAAGGCTCTCCGTGCATATTCTGCCAGTGTCATAGCAGATATGCAACTGAAGGACTCTATCACATGGGCATATGGCTCTGCCACAGAAGCTCTAAAAATAAAAAAAGGCTCACACCGTTCCGGGCTCTACTAGCCCAGCAACTTCTCTCATGTGCAACCAACAACAGAGTATTCAACACTCGAGACTTGGCAAAGAAAAACACTATGATGCTAAGAATCAGAGTGTGCGACACTCTGGGCAAACTCAGCGAGGCTCACAAATAAAGGAGGCAAAGCTGGAAGAAAATAGAGTTGCTCTACCAAGCATGCGCCCAAAGCTATGCGCCTACGGGGGTGTGTGGGTACAGAACTCTGATCAGAAGGCTTCTGTCTTCGACAGATTGTACATCCAGGGCCATCGCCCAAGGCTATGCTCCCAGGCTCAACTGACCCATACTATACGCCCACATCGAGGAAGCTTAGACATGCTGCCATGAGACATGCGTCCAAAGGCAGACTCTAGGGCCTTTGCGCCCACAACAAAAAGACAGGCCCCATTGCGTACAGTACGGGGCTGTCTTCAAGGTCATCACAGAACTTAGGTGTGGTGGTTGCCCCTGCACGTGAACTATGTCTGGATGCGCCAACTCTCCTTACAACCCACATATTGTAATGCTCCAATCCTAAAATACTTAGGACTAGGTACGTATCCATGCCAGCTGTATACATACGAAGTCTAATCCAATATATAAAAACTTCTATGTATACATAAGCTGTAAAATGCAGTAAACCAAGAGTAATCTAATCTCATCCACAAATGAAGAATAAAAGATATCATATAATCAACTATAATAAGTCATTGTACAATACATTGGGCGGAGACAAATCTACTACCAACAAGTAAGGAAAATATACATGGAAACGAAAAGGATTTGGCGGGAGTAGCAAAGAAAGATCCATGACACGTTATCTCCGAATGAATAGAGAAAATTGCGACCTCGACTAGAACACCTGCAATATCACAAAAGCACACACCTGGAGAGAAAACCAGGTCCTCAGAGGGACGTAACAAGATACAGGAAGAACATGCCATAAATACTGAATACAAAATATGCCACAAAGAAATTAAGTGACAGGACAACAATAAGGTAATCTTACCGTACTATGGTGTTTATGCAGTTAAGAACAAACCTCCAACGCATGGGTATCTGGCTCAGTAGCAGTAACTCAGGCATGGTCCCATCAGGATACCAGGGACCTCAAAGCGTAACACTCCTCGAATGTCAGAGGCCAGCAGTATCAGTAATAAGAAAGTGCATAAGGACCCATACGTTAAGGAACTGTTCTTCCCACCCAATGCCCAATAGAGTCAAATCCATGTCTCGTATACCTCTACTAACTGCTAAGTCTCCTAACATATCTCTATTAGCAGTTAGCCCTAACGCATGCACATGGGAGATCAGCCCACATGCAAGGACCTCTACATGCTACTCGTCTCACACATTCTCGTGGTACAACTGTGTCGAGGCATATGCAATACACTAAAAACGTTAGTCCCCTAACTCTAAGTTCATATGCAATCAAAGGATAGTAACAAAGTAACTAATAATCACTAAGCATGTAGTAAATCAAGAAATGTAATAACTGGAAATAATGAACAGTGATATGTAAATAAATGCATACTGAATGTAAATAGTATAATGGCAAGGTATCTTGCCTGATTCTGTGCTGTAAATATGAAACGTCGCTCCCACGTCCACGCCTCCGGAACCCGACGCTCCTAGATAATTAATTAACTAAATTAAGTCACTACTTATGAAACTTACGATACGACTTAATTAGTCAAAGTAATGTGTTAAACTTATATTCAATCTCTCGTGGAACCATTTAGATCCATACAATCACACACAGGTTCTACGAGACATCGAAACACAGTTTTAGGGTTTCTAACTTTTAATTAGTCGGTTATGCCCCTACTTCAATAACATACTTAAAAATCATATAAAATTCATAAAAATAATATTTAAACTAATTTTCTACAGATTTATCTCTGAAATTCCAGAATTAATATTTCTAAAGATATTTACGACTGGTTGATTACAAAGTCAGCTAGTCTACCCGAAACGCGTCCGGAACATAGGTAATCACTCAAAATTGCTAAAATAACCAAAAATATATTTTAAACAGAAATAAAATACTTTATTTTATAGAATAATATCAGAGGTACAAGGGTTGAGTTATACTACAAGTTTGGGACATTCTAGGTCAGTCGGTTACCCGAAATTAGCTAGTTTTGACCTAGAATTTTTTCGGCCAGATTTGAGTTTCTAAAATCGTGGAAAAATGCTTAAAAATTCTAATTTATGTATATGAACACACATAAAATTTAGTTTCGAAAATATGCACCAATAACTCATAGTTCCTTCATAATAGGGTTAATTTTGATCCTACCGACACATGAATATTATGCCTATATTCTATGAAATCTTTATGGATGATTATACCTAACAAAAGCCATCAAAATATAATTTCTACAAAATTAATAACATATTTTCTACAGAATTTTAGCAAGGGTTTTTAGAAGAAAAGATTAGGGTTCTTACCAAAGATCCTTGCTAGAAAGGGTGATGATGACTTCTCTTCACCAAAGCTCCAACTTTTTTTGCTATCCTCACTTGCTAATCCTCTCTTAGTGAGTATAGAAGAGTTTATAATGGCTATAGAGGATTGGATGGGGGAGATGGAGTTTTTAGGGTTTGTTTTGAGGGGTTTCGGGGATGTATAGTGGAGGATATGAGTTTTTGTGAAGGATGGAGAGATGTGCAATGGAGGAGATGATGTATGGAGGCTGTGGGGAGTTTTTTGCTGCCAAAATTATGGAGAGAGCGGGGTTTTGGTCGAGCAAAGGTGAGAGGGAGAAAGATTTGGATTTGGTTATGATTTGGGATAAGTTGGTATATTTAAACGTATCCTTAAATAAATTTTAAGCAATCTAGGATTTAAATTCTATTTAATTTGATACACTTGGCCATGGGGGGGTTGCTTGGCCGAAATTATCATGGTGGGGGTCCACTTGGCATGATTTGGTTGTTTGGTGAGTTGGCAAGTTGATTGGATTGAGGATTTAAAAAAGGGTTTCCTAATATAGAACTATTTAATTCTATCTATGTAATTACACTACAAAATCGGAATTAAATACAAATAAATGAAATTATTAATATTTATTAATGCCCAACATGCCTACATATAGTTGGGTTTGGCTTGGAAGAGGTTTGGGAAGGTTTTGTGCAACCGGGTATCCTAAAAAGTCATAAGGGCTTCCTTAACTAATTAATTAAATAAAAATATAACTTGTGCCATAATTTAAATGGTTAACATGCAAGAGATTACAATATGACCATGGCATTCCTAACATGGCTAGCATACTAGTTAAAGCACTCGACTATGCTAGGCATGCCATACTTTCTAGTCGTCTTGCATATTCAAACTCAACCATGGTTATAGTCCTTTTATATAATATAAATAAGATAAAAATAAATTAGAATTAAATAAAATCCAAAAAATAATTTAAATATTCCTTTAAATTATAAGGGGTTTTACATCCTACCCAACTTATGACAATTTTGTTCTCGAAATTAAAAATAATCATAATATCAAGAATTGCGAGATTTTGTACGGAGGGAGAGTAGGTACGTCAAATCTTAGCTCAATTTTTGAAAGGATGGAGGGGTGGTTGTCATAGGAATCCTAATTGACCTCATATTCTATAAGATGGGGTATCTTTCCTTCCAGACTCTACCCAACTTATAGAAGTTGGCCACCCGTAAAGATCGTCGTCATTACAAGACTTTGAGGAGGACAATTTCTAGGGAGGGACACGAGAATAATGGACACTTCTGATCGCAATTTTTGATTCTAAGTGAGCCTCGATAACATCGTGACGTTCTTGGTCAGTAACAACTATAAGAAAGTTACTACAATCAAATATTGTCACTCTAGGGGTCATGCTTCTGACAAGCTGGTAGTGACCTCTTCTTGTAATATACTAAGGTGTGTCGGTTCAGAAGGATTCGTTTTACGTCTAACATGGAAAACTAAGTAGTGAGCTTGAAAACTTAGGAAAGAAGAATTTATGGCCAAGTGATGAGAATCGATGATAATTAAAGAACCCGGGCTATAGAATATGATTAGGCAAGTGTTTTAAAAACACTAAGTCAAAATGACTAATATGTGTAGGCTGATGTTTGGTGTTGTGTAGGAGGCATGCGCTTGCTTGTTGGAAGGCATACGTCATAGGTGTGCGTCTTGCATAGATCTTGAGTATTCAGTTTAGTTAAGGGAATGGGTCGATATTTGCATGGGTGAAATCGAATAGGTCGAATTTGGGTCTCTATGGTTTGTTTTGAGGAAACAATGTGTCATACATGTGGTGTAATTTTTAAATGGAGCAATGGAAAGTTCGTTTACGTAGGACATGTATGTCATGTGAGTAGCATGACTAGTCTAGTTCGTGAGTGTTAACTTTGTCGAAAGGAAAAGGCTAGTGTTGTGCTTCAATTATCAAAATCACGGTCGAGGGTATCACATGATACGAATATGGGTCGACGTTATAACACATTGAATTATTAGTCTAATTGGAACCAATCATTTCCAACCACTTGCTAATTCAAAATCTTATGTTTCTTAGAGAGGCTTGCGATCTATTGGCCTAAAAAATTAAAATTTGCTATTGATTTAAACAAAAATGGTTCTATGGTTGACTTGAAGAATTTAGGTTACAATCTGTTACCGTAGTTACCTAAACGCACGAGCAAAGGGATATAAAATACAAAATAAAAGATCGTTTCATAAATTCCATACAGGCGGAAGAGCGGTCACGATTGTAATCCCATTCTGAGAGGTAGAGTATAATAAGTTCAATGTTCTACCCAACTTATAGAAGTTGGTTAATCGGGGAAAGCACAGTAATAGGGTTTCTAAGAAGGTCAAATTTCAAGGAGGTATAGGAAGTATGAGGTATTTCCAATCATAGTCACAGAATCTATAGGAAGTCTAGGTATTATCTATTTAATATGGCCCATATATTAACTATGTTTAGTCAAGACTGTATGAGAGGTATTGGTCAAGTATATCCGAAAGCAAGTTGGTACCGAGAGATGCATAACATAGGCTACGAAGAGATGCAGTTACAAAATCTATGAAAGGAGAATTAGTGAGCCGAAAGGTGGGGCCTACATAATAGGAGTGAGGGCCTATTCATCAAGTTTGGTTTTATAGTCCCAATATGGCGATAGGGTATGATGGGTTTTACTGAGTCTCAATAGGTTCCCTAATTGGACTTCAATCTTTGATTGCATGAACTTTAGATTTTAATCTATAGTGGCTGGACAAAATTTCATGGAATTTTAAACCATCCCTATTAGGTTAGGGTAATGTAGAATAGGTTCAAATTCAAGTGGTTGGGCAAATTTCCCGTCGGGTTGGTAGAATAGGTTCTGTAAGTTGTGAGATGCGCCTTCCGTGACTTTTGTGTTTAAGTAGCACACAAGGCCTCTATTGAGTGGCACACTAGTGGCATGTGCGTAGAGGGCTTCGAGTAGATCACAACCATATATTGGGCCAAAAGATTTGAGTTAAGGTTGGATCTCTAACTACAGTTCGAAAGTACATCGGTGTTATGGTAAGGGTTATCGCTAGTCCCTTGTGACCTGAAAGTCGTATCATAATAATAGAGTCCAAGGAGATGTGTTTGTGTGGGACATGGTATTTCTACTTGAAGGTGGACTCGTTTAAGTTTTGCATATAATTTTTTTGGAAGGTAACAGCTAGTATTACACTTCAAATATCAAAGTCACGGTAAGGGACACCAAAAGATCTAAACGAGATGCGCCTTCCGTGACTTTTGTGTTTAAGTAGCACACAAGGCCTCTATTGAGTGGCACACTAGTGGCATGTGCGTAGAGGGCTTCGAGTAGATCACAACCACATATTGGGCCAAAAGATTTGAGTTAAGGTTGGATCTCTAACTGCAGTTCGAAAGTACATCGGTGTTATGGTAAGGGTTATCGCTAGTCCCTTGTGACCTGAAAGTTGTATCATAATAATAGAGTCCAAGGAGATGTGTTTGTGTGGGACATGGTATGTCTACTTGAAGGTGGACTCGTTTAAGTTTTGCATATAATTTTTTTTGGAAGGTAACAGCTAGTATTATACTTCAAATATAAAAGTCACGGTAAGGGACACCAAAAGATCTAAAAAGAAAGTAAGAGTTCACGAGTCACTAATTTATCATCCTAGTGAGAACCAATTTACCTCAATCAATCGATGATCCCCAAATTCCTAAAAGTAAGAATGGCTTACAATCTATTCACTCTAGAGACTAGGATATGGTTTTAGGAATAAAGAGGTTAGGAATATTTGAGCCGCGATATCGTACCTTGACATTTGGTAATAATAAGTCACGATTTGATCGATAACATGATAGGGTATTTGTGAATCAGTTTCGAGGATTGTACCCCGAGTCCTAATAAATGGAAATGATCGTGTACAGTGGTACCTGAGTCGATAAGATGGAATAACCCGCTTGTCCATGGTATACGAGAGTCTATCGGTGGAATAATGAACTCTAAAGCACGTCAGGGGAAAGATCCCTAACTACTAAGTTGTGAATTTTCTATTTGTGTCAAACCTGGCAGACTATAGTCACAAGCGTTCTAAAGGTATTAATTAACTAAATTAAGTCACTACTTATGAAACTTACGATACGACTTAATTAGTCAAAGTAATGTGTTAAAATTATATTCAATCTCTTGTGGAACCATTTAGATCCATACAATCATACACAGGTTCTACGAGACATCGAAGCACAGTTTTAGGGTTTCTAACTTTTAATTAGTCGGTTATGCCCCTACTTCAATAACATACTTAAAAATCATATAAAAATCATAAAAATAATATTTAAACTAATTTTCTACAACTTTATCTCTGAAATTCCAGAATTAATATTTCTAAAGATATTTACGACTGGTTGATTAAAAAGTCAGCTAGTCTACCCGAAACTCGTCCGGAACATAGTTAATGACTCAAAATTGCTAAAATAACCAAAAATATATTTTAAACAGAAATAAAATACTTTATTTCATAAATAATATCAGAGGTACAAGGGTTGAGTTATACTACAAGTTTGGAACATTCTAGGTCAGCCGGTTACCCGAAATTAGCTAGTTTTGACCTACAATTTTTTCGACCAGATTTGAGTTGCTAAAATCGTGAAAAAATACTTGAAAATTCTAATTTATGTATATGAACACACATAAAATTTAGTTTCGAAAATAGGCACCAATAACTCATAGTTCCTTCACAATGGGGTTAATTTTGATCCTACCGACACATGAATATTATGCCTATATTTTATGAAATCTTTATGGATGATTATACCTAACAAAAGCCATCAAAATATGATTTCTACAAAATTAATAACATATTTTCTATAAAATTTTAGCAAAGGTTTTTAGAAGAAAAGATTAGGGTTCTTACCAAAGATCCTTGCTAGAAAGGGTGATGATGACTTCTCTTCACCAAAGCTCCAACTTTTTTCACTATCCTCACATGCTAATCCTCTCTTGGTGAGTATGGGAGAGTTTATAATGGCTATAGAGGATTGGATAGGGGAGATGGAGTTTTTAGGGTTTGTTTTGAGTGGTTTCGGGGATATATAGTGGAGGAGATGAGTTTTTGTGAAGGATGGAGAGATGTGCAATGGAGGAGATGATGTATGGAGGCTATGGGGAGTTTGTTGCTGCCAAAATTATGGAGAGAGAGAGGGGTTTTGGTCGGCCAAAGGTGAGGGAGAGAAAGATTTGGATTTGGTTAAGATTTGGGATAAGTTGGTATATTTAAACGTATCCTTAAATAAATTTTAAGCAATCTAGGATTTAAATCCTATTTAATTTGATGAATTTGGCCATGGGGGGTTGCTTGGCTGTAATTATCATGGTGGGGGTCCACTTGGCATGATTTGGTTGTTTGGTGAGTTGGCAAGTTGATTGGATTGAGGATTTAAAAAAGGGTTTCCTAATATAGAACTATTTAATTCTATCTATGTAATTACACTACAAAATCTGAATTAAATACAAATAAATGTAATTATTAATATTTATTAATGCCCAACATGCCTACATAGGGTTGGGTTTGGCATGGAAGAGGTTTGGGAAGTTTTTGTGCAACCGGGTCTCCTAAAAAGTCATAAGGCCTTTCTTAACTAATTAATTAAATAAAAATATAACTTGTGCCATAATTTAAATGGTTAACATGCAAGAGATTACAATATGACCATGGCATTCCTAACATGGATAGCATACTAGTTAAAGCACTCGACTATGCTAGGCATGCCATACTTTCTAGTCGTCTTGCATATTCAAACTCAACCATGGCTATAGTCCTTTTATATAATATAAATAAGATAAAAATAAATTAGAATTAAATAAAATCCAAAAAATAATTTAAATATTCCTTTAAATTATAAGGGGTTTTACACATGCAAAGTTCGTCGATGCATGTAACATGGGTTTTAAGGCAAAACTCCCTTCCGCTGACTTACACGACAGGATAAATCATAAGCGTAAAGCGAGGAAGGACAGAGTAATCCATGGTGTACGTCCGTGTTTCGACGGCTGTATTTCTCTAACGATAAAAAGCTGCTGTGTATTTCATCCAACATGGCTTCATGGGGTCCCCCTTTATGGAAGCCCCAATCAAAGACGGTGGACCATGAACCCAACTGTCTCTCTCATTTCTGCGAACAGAAGAAGAAAAAGTCTGCCAACAGATAGCCGGCAGGCTGTCACATTTGATGGAGTCTATATAGGTACTCGGTCGAAGGCAAGATTCTGTATAGATGACAAGGACTCCCAAGCTAGGGATAGTATTCCCTCAGAGTCTGAAGCAGATGACCTTCATACTGGGGGTAGCCTTCCAAACGATGATGGCCTCTCCGAGTCTGACGGCGACTGTCTACCTCCCCTACCAGAAGATAATAGACTTGTCAACTCAGAGATAGACAGTACCAGCACCAGTTATACTATTTCTTCTGTTCGTCCTCGCATGTTATCTACATACATATGAAAGGAGAAAGACCTGAAGAAGCCAGTGATCAGACCAACAAACGGCTAGAGGGTCTTGAAACAGCATTTTCCAAGATTACTGATATGCTTACAAGTATTATGGCGGTCCAAGCTACTGGGGCTGTTCCTCCACCTCAACAAAATGTCTCGGCTCACGCTAGTCCGGCACATAGCGACAACCCTCCTTCACTACAAAAGGAGTATCATTACGTTGTACCTCCTCCAAATTTTGCAAACGTTCGGGGTGGTCCTTCACCAACGATGCCTAACAACCATACAACAGCCATTTCCCAATACCTGCTCAATCAACAGGATGTAATTGATCTCTGGTTGCTCGTCTCGACACCATCTCACACAAAGACGAGCTTCAGAAGATGGGTGTGTCTCAGCCTTATCCTCCTGAATGGTAGAATGCTACTTGTCTCCCTAACTACAAGCCGTTGACGCTAAATTCGTTTGACGGGATGACTTCTTCACCTCAACACATGACATACTTCAACATACAGACTCTACATTTACCCAGGGACGATCCGTTCTTGTCAAAGCTATTAATTAGCACCTTGCAGGAGGTAGCTTTTGAATGGTTCTGCAGTCTGTCTGACGGTTGTATCAATTCTTTTAAAGACTTGGAGAGGTTGTTCCTCAATAGGTTTTACAAGAGTGGCATGCATGTTAGTATGTCCACCCTCATCGAGACCAAGCAAAGAAGTACTGAGTCTATCATTGCTTTTATCGAACGCTTCAGGCGGCTAGCTTGAAGATGCCCTTCGGCATACATGACTCAGAACTTATGGATACTTGTCGACATAACTTCCTTCCTACTGTAAAGTTCTGTCTGGGTATACATAAGTATGATACATGGTCCACTTTCATTGGGGCCGCTGATGCTGCTGAAAATGATGTCCCTAATTTGGAATTACTGGGGTTGTAGACACCCAAATCTGAAGAAAAAGGCAAGCATCCTCAAACTATCCCTATCCGTAGGGGTAAAGGGAAAGAAGTCTTGAAGGTCAACACTTCTGACAAGCCTAAGGAGACCTTCTCCTTTGACAAAGATGATGTCATTACCATTTTTCACACATTGACGAAGGTTAATAAACTGACATTACCTCCACCACTATGTCCTACAGAGGCGAACTAACTCAACGATCCCAAGTACTATCTTTATCATCAGTACGTGCATCACTCTACCAAGGATTGCATCATCCTGAAGAAGAAGATACAACAGCTTATCGACAGCTAAGTGATCAACCTTGAAGCTGAAAATAAGGTTGTATCTTCTAACACGATCTCTCTTCAGTTTGGTGACTTTCCTCCCATAGAAGTCCCAGACGGCGTGATCCCGATCCCCAAGGCAATAATGGAAGTCGTCAACCTGTCGCCAGCTTGCAACTCAACCTTGGTGCCACTCACGACTGAACGTGGTGAGATCATGTGGGTCCATCAGACCTTGTGCAAGAAATGATGCAGGGGGTGGTATCTACCAAAGCAAAAAAGGGCAAAAAATACAAGTCATGACATATGGTGTCTTCTCCCATCTACAAAGTTCTATCTGGCGAGACGCGATCGGAAAAGGCTTACCAACGGACTTACGATCCCGCACAAGAAGAAGCAGTACCTTCTCAAGCTCATGCTGCCCCCATAAGTTCAGAAGCTGGCCCGTCTAAGCCTTCAACTACCGATAAAACCAAGCAGAAGGAGACGCGATTTGATAAGTCTGTAAAGGCGCCAACTCCAGAAGGCATGGATCGGCCCTACAACTTCGATATACTGGCACAGCTGGCCAATACACGTGCCAGGTTGTCTACGTTTGATCTTTTGCGACTGTCCAAAGAAATATAGAAGGCCTTAAGTGAGGCATTACTACATGCCAACTCTTATCTCGCTGAAGTCAAAGCCTCCACTGAAGACCCTGTCTCCTGTCCCCACTGCCACAGTACTATGGAAGTGGTGCCCAACATCACCTTTTCACAGGAGGACATGCTACTCAAAAATAATCGTCATGATAGACCTCTATACTATATAGGGTATATCGGGACGATTATGGTGGATTTGATGCACATCGATCCAGGTTCCTCCCTCAGCATCATTCCTAGAAGTTTGCTTCAAATTCTAGGAATCCCTCTGCACAAGCTATCTGTAACCAATACAACTATCATAGCTTTCAATGCTGGATGAAGCCACATGCTGGGTAAGATCCGTCTGAAGTGCTAGATCGATGATCTCTGAACGAAAGTTTCTTGCTATGTGATCGATGCCAATGGATCCTACAATATCTTATTAGAACATCCTTGGATACACGAGAACATGATCGTTCCTTCCATACTTTACCGGTGCTTCAAGTACGTCAACTGTGATGGCATCGTAAAGATGGAGTTTGTCGATGTCGATCCTTTTAAGGGCATCAAAGCCTACTATGGAGATTCGGTACTTTACCAATCTCAACCCTCCAAGGATGACGACAATGAAGCTGACGATAAAGCTGAAGCAAGTTCATCCTCCAACGATGGTCCCCTGATTATCCGAGTCAAAGAACGTACTACTCCAAAAAGTACTACGAAGCCTTTCACAACCTAGGTGAAAAAGAAGAATCCTGATAAGGTCAAACCTTTGACCATCACTCTATACAAGACACCTCGGGTGGATCCAGCTGAAGTCCGTCCTCCTAATCCTGAAGAATTACCCTATGTGGTAAACTTGGCCAAGACTGTGGCTCCTCTTTCAGATGATGATCCCTTCAATGAGTATATCAATACTCATAATAATGTACCTTCAGCGGATGATGTTATCCCTGAAGAAGAACTTGCATATTTTCTTAGTAAAGGTTTATCTTTGAATTACTCCAATGTCTATCAATCGGTAAACCACTACATAGATACGATATACGCTCTAGAGCACGGCATAGGACCATACCTCTATATGTCGATCACAATGCCTCGCCTGTGGGAAAACGTTTACCCAGAAGATATCCACTACTTCATCGTTCCAGCCAGAAAGAAGGGTGAAGAAATGATCATCTTCGGTAGAATAATTGGCGAAAGTTCATTCCAGACTCTACTTCTCCCAATCACAACACGGAAGCTGACTATGACTCTAAAAAAATGCAACTTTTCTGATATAGTTGGTAAGCCAAGAATATTATCCAGAATAGGGGATATGACATAAAAAGTGACCAGGGGCTAAACTACGGCCGGGGATGACGGTTGCCAATATGTCACTTTGCTCCTGCCGGCAAACCCGAAAACTATTATCAACGAAACAGTGTTGGTTTGGGTTATGTCACTCCTCCAACAACCCCCGAAAGATCAGATGATGAAGCAGATCGTTGTTCTCATTCTTCTGATTCCTGCCTCTGGGACTCAGACTCCAACATTGGCGACATGTTCAAAGCAACTCTATCCGTTACCATGGTTTCAGTTGACCAAATTACAGACGAAGTCCAATCGATCGAGCTTGAACAATGGGCTCAAAAGATGGATACTAGATGGCAGCTGCATTTCGAACAACGTGAACCACCTACCGGAGACGAAGTCGTCCAAGTCAATTTAGGAGATGAATCATCTTTTAAGCCAATCTTTATCATCAAAAGTCTATCTGGCGATGAACGACAATCTCTTATACAGCTTACAAGAGAATACATCGACGTCTTTGCATGGAGCTATGAAAACATGCCAAGCCTGGAACCTAAAGTCGCCATGTACCGCCTAAATATTTCATCTAACGCTAAGCCAGTAAAGTAGCAACAACAACGATTCCGACCAGATGTAATGTAGGCCATCGAGAATGAAGTCAAGAAGCTTATTGCCAGTGGATTCATTCACGAAGAACAACACCTTGACTGGGTTGCTAACATTGTCCTAGCCATAAAAAAGAATGGTAATGTTCGAGTCTGTATCGATTACCGTAATTTGAACTCCACATGCCCGAAAGACGAGTTCCCTCTACCAATCACCGACGTAATAATCGACAATACTTGCGGCTTCGAGCGGATGTCCTTCATGGATGGGTTCTCAAGCTACAACCAGATCAATATGTTCCCCGACGATCAGAAGAACACATCTTTTCGAATACCATTGAGGGTATACTGCTATACGGTGATGCCCTTCGGATTGAAGATTGCAGGGACGACATACCAGCAAGCCATGAACACAATTTTTGCGATCATTTACGTAAAATAGTGGAATGCTACATAGACAATATCACAGTTAAAAGTCATCTTAAGAGCAATCACCTCCAAGACTTGAGAACGGTGTTCGAACTAATGCGTGCACACCAACTCAAGATGAATCCAACCAAGTCTTTTCTGGGAGTCTCCAGCGGCAAGTTCCTTGGTTTTGTCATCACTTCAAAGGGTATACATCTTGACCCAAAGATAGTGAAGGCTATCCTCGATATGCATCCTCCAAGAAACCTCAAAGAGCTACACGGACTCCAAGAAAGGCTAGCCTACATCAGACGATTCATTTCTAACCTTTCTGGAAGATGTCAACCGTTCACTCAGCTCATGAAGAAAGGCGTATATTTTGTCTGGACTGAATAATGTCAACGCACATTCGATGACATCAAGAAGTATCTCAGAAGCCCCCAGTATTGGTAGCTCCAATAATAGGAAAGCTCTTCTTACTATATGTCTACGCTATGGACCATTTCCTTAGTGCCCTATTAGCTCAGAAGAATGAAGGCGGCCATGAACAGGCAATCTACTACCTCAGTCGCACAATGATGGGTGACGAGCACAGATACACACCCGAGGAAAAGGAATGCCTTGCACTGATATTTGCTATCCAGAAGACACACCACTATGTGTCTGGGCAGACTATCCACATCATATCTAAAGTCAATCCTCTCAGAATACTCATGACTAAACTGGGTTCTCTCAATTCCCGTTTAGCTACATTGGCAATGCTCTTGACTCCATATGATATGTTGTTCGTTCCTCAGAAGGCAAATAATGGCCAAGCATTAGCTGATTTCCTAGTAGCTCATCCGGTGCCAAAAACTTCCAAACTCTACGACGAAATCCTCGATGAAGTAATGGAGTCTAACAGCGCAACTGAAGAAATCCCTATTTGGGAAATGTTCTTTGACGGTGCATCAAGAACAGGACCTAAAGGAAATATCATGGCTGGAGTAGGCGTTGTGCTTGTGTCACCTGACCATCTGGTTATATATCATGCATATTCTCTCGTGGAACCCTGCACCAACAACGTAGCTGAATATAATGCCCTATTGATCGGCCTGTAACTGGCAAAACAACTAGGAGTTGACTATCTAGAAGCTTACGGTGATTCCAAACTAATAGTTAGTCAGGTCTGAGGGGATTATGAAGTTCGTCAAGAAGATCTCATCCCCTATCACAAAGTGACAATCAAGTTAGCGTCTACTTTCGCTGGATTCTTCATCGAGCATGTGCCTCGACTACATAATATAGAAGCAGATGATCTAGCCGGTCTCGCTGCTTTCTTGACCATCCTACCAATACTCAGCAGTCGATCACAGTGTCTGTTCGAGAACTATTCTGTATAAAAGATGCCTTGCATATTCATCACAGTTACACATTGGAAACAAACGTCGATGTTAAAGAATCAAAATTTCTTTTCATATACTACGCCATCTATAGAATCCTTTCCGAGGACCCAAAGGAAGCAGTGTCCATCCAAAGGCGATGCCTCAGATTTTACTACGATATTGCTACCAAGATGTTGTACCTATGCTCTTACGACGGGCTACTATTACAATGTTTATCAGACACTGAAGCCAAACATGCTCTCTGGGAGGCTCATGACGGAGTTTGTGGTGCACATCAACCAGGCCCAAAATTACAAGATTGCCTCAGACGAATGGGTTATTATTGGCCCACGATAAAAGCAGATGCCGTCGAATATGCAAAAAAGTGTAGGGCTTGTTAGTTCCACGTCGATTTCATTCATCAACCTTCGGATTTTCTACACCCGAAGCATCTTGTCCTTTTAAAGCCTGGGGTATGGACGTCATAGGCCCAATCAGCCAGCCCTCTTCAGAGGATATCGTTTCATCCTAGCCATAACCGACTACTTCTCCAAATAGGCGGAAGCTATACCTGTAGCACCCAGTTTCCCAAATGAGGGTAATTTTAAAATTTCGTGTTTATAATTATTTTAATAATGATATATAATTCATGATATAATTTTTGGTGATTTTAAATCATTTTAAAATTGTTTAAATCAATGACTTATGGTTTTGACGTTTTGCTAGTGAAACCCTAGAGACTGTTTGACCTAGAGCCTAACCATGTGATTATGATATTTTAATATCATTTTTGGCCTAAGGATATTTTTGCATTTGACCTCTTTGAATTATTTTGATATTATTTTATTATTTATGATATTGTTTTGGGGTTATTTGAGTCGGGTTCGAATTTCAACTCAATCCGACTTGAAACGGGGACCCGGGGATAGTTTGACTCTAGTGGGACCCACACACTAGTTAGGCATGGCCCATATGATATTAATTTTAGTCCACATGATAGAAATATTTTATTTTGAGGTTAGACTAATTATTATGGATAAGGTTAGTGTGATTAGAGACTTTAAAATGACTAATTTAGCCCCAACCAATTAGCCATTTCCTAATACTCATAGAATAGGTTAGTGGGGGCATTTTGGACCTTACCATAATAGGACAAATAGCCCCATATGGCCAGCCACTTTGGGAGAGGATAGGCTCAAGTTCATTTCATTATTCTCATCCACACTCTCTCTCTTGTTCTTCCCCAAATTCCTAGAGAGCAATCCCTAGCAATTTCTCCACCAAATCCTTCCATTTCACCACAAAATCTTCTTCTTTCCTTCTCCATACTAGCCAAGGAGGAAGCTACCCAAGTTTAGGAGGATTCGGAGCTCGTTCGTGTCCTTTTAGAACTCTACGTGTCGGTGTCGCTCCGGGAAGGCTTTTCTTCGATTCGATCTACCGAGAGGTATAAATCCCTTCTCCTTTTCATTTTTTCATGCATATAGGTCTATTTTGAACCCATAGGAATGACCCCCATGGTTGTATCTCCATTTGTGTCCATTTTGTGTCTATTTGGAGGTCATAGAAGTGTCCTTTGTGTTATGGTTGTGTCCATGTGGAAAAATCTCAAATTTGGACACGCTATGTGTTGTTGTTATGTATGAATGAATTATTACATGTTTAATCTCATATTTTTGTATTGGAGATGTGTTCTATAGTTTCTCATATATATATATTAGTGTAGAGAGTGAGTTCTTGATATATTATGTTATATACTTGTGTTCTTTTGTCTCAAACTACCCAAATCCGTCATGATTTTATCCACGTTTTTAATTTCAGTCCTAACTTAGAAATGTCATAACATCTAGCTCAAAGCTCGGTTTAATCTCCCATTTTTTTTAAAAGAAGCGTATTGAAGTTAGCTTTCCAAAAACATGTATTAATTGGCCTAATTCTTTCTGTAACTTTCTGGAGAATTATTTGAGTGTCAGCTGTACGAAAGACAAATGCGCTCTCGGTATTTTCGCGATTTTGGGAGTTTCCGGAAACGAAAACGCGATCCGTTTGAAGTTTCGGAAAGCTAACACAGATCTATAACATACTTTAATCCTAGATTTTAATTCATGCTAAGATGGTAAAGTATTGATTATTAGTAGGAGTTACTATTCGGCATATGCATTTTGTGTACCCTTGTGTGTAATATAATATTCTATTTGATTTTAACCCATGTTAATGTATATAAATTATGTAATTAAATAGAGAATGCAAGCATGAGTAAGTGGTTAAATAAATGATGTATGAGGTGTAAGTATCCTATCTAATGTAAGCATGTATAAGTATGGCTCGTAATGAATATGTAGGTTCCATAGTATGTAATGTACGGTGCATATAGTAGTGCAAGAGAATAAATGAATGATGAATGAATGCAAGCATGAATGTAATGTAATAATAGATGTAATGTATACAATATACAAGTTAATGAGATGTAATGTTCTATGTTAACACAAATCCTATATTACCTTATGTACCCCCTTACACTATGTTGACACTATCACACTTGACACTTTGTTCACTTACACTTTGACACTCTTTGATATGTATACACTATGTATGCCCATTTAACCCTCACTTGCCCCTTCGCCATGTTTACATACACACACATAGCCTCTTAAATAAGTATTTATGAATATAGTTAACTTAGCTATGTATGTATATTATATATATGTTAGCATATTGTGTTGTAATATATAAGTTTATATAACCATTTGAAATGTCATGATTATAGACCTAATGTTGAATACCAATATATGCATATGTATATATGTGTAGACATATATAGCTTAAAGTAATAGATTACCTAGTGTATATCCAATGTGAATTCTTGCCTATTTGAGTATTGAATAATTGCATGCTATATAGAGTTGGGTGTATGTTGGCTTGTATAGCCTTGTATTGATATGTGCTTGCTAGGATAGTCTTGGTTAGGCCTAGTAAGACTTGCTGGGTTAGGACATGACCTAGTTTGACTAGTGCAGTTGACCAGATTTGACCAAGGGTTGACTTTGGCCTAGTTTGACCTAGATTCATGCATAATGCATTGTAGTGCTTTATATTACACTTCTGGACATGTTATGACTTGTGCTGTTCTAATTAGGAGCCAGACACCTCTCCTCGGACAGTATTTTTACCTTGGACATTCAGATATCAGGCGAGTACATTCTCTGATCATTTCATATCCTGTTTAGAATTATTTTCCTACTTTTAATTACTTTACTTGATACTGTCACGTTGGTCACACGGATTGGTACTATATGGATCTTTTCATGAGATGTTATCCCCCTCGGGAGCATCGAATACTGCATGTTTTGTGCGTTTTACGAATCATCACGTATCTCTATGCTTCCTCTGATTCACGAATTGCTTGTGACACATGTACTCTCATGTTCACAGAGCCATCATGAATCACCTTCACGTTTCACTCATTTTATGAGCCATGTGAAGTTTCACGAATCTTAACATAACTTGAACAGATCTTTGTGTATTGATTGGGAATGGAGGAGTAGAAATAGACATGTGAATATTATCCCAGAAGCTGTAGTCATGAATCACTCTCTTAGCTGTAGTCATGAATCTCCTATGCCATTCACATGTTTATATTTTACTCTGACTCACTAGTCACTATTGGCTCTCTATGTATAGTAGATATTTCTATTACAGTTCTCTCTCTGTTTATATACTATTTTTCTTCAGTTCATGTATCTTACTTTACTGCATGATTATAATTTCTAACCTGCTATGATCTGTTGAGATGTACTGTACTTGCTCCAGTCCTGACTGGACCCGTTGATAAATTTTACAAATAGCCTGGAGGTTTTCTGCTAGCCTAGAGGAGACAGTAGAGGTTGCATAGATAGCTAGGGTTTTTGCTTATAGTTTATTTTCAGGCATCTTGAGTTGTATTTATGGATTACTGTATTTGGGTTTTGAGATGTATTCTGAGTTTGTATCTTAGACACTTAGACTTCTATCTGTTGTATCTCTTTTCGATTTCATGTTTTATCTATTTTCCTCTATGCTCTACCTTAGATGTGATTGAGTTTACATTCTGCTATGTCACCCCCATTCGGGGAGTATAAACTGTTTAGTCTTATACTGTTAGATGTATTGAGACCTAGGACAGCGTTCTACCGCCGACACTGCGGCGTAGGCTGGGCGTTGTTACGTTCTCATGTCCTAACTCTATGGTGCGGGTCGTGACACATTTTTAGTGGTGGCCCATGCAGGTCGAGATTCGCATTAGTGCAATTTTGTAGTAGCACAACGACTTAGTTGTACTACTACGAGCCTGCTATAGGATATATAAATTAAGGTGTTAGGATGAGAGGATACTCAATCACTGTTAGGATTCCTTGAGAGATTCCTGGGATGACCCTTGAGAATCTCATTTTGAATTCCGATTTAAACTCCTTTTCCTTGTTTTGATTCACCTTTTTCCTTGATTTGAATTTGATTTTATGGATTCATTGTAGAACTTTGAATCCTGGTATTAGTTGATGATTTTGATAAAATTTTGTAGTTTATGATTTAATTTTGTATTTAGATTAATATTTTCAAATCCAAGGTACTCAATCATACTTAGGATTCTTTGAGAGATTTCTGGGACGACCCCTGAGAAACTCATTTTGAACTTCAATTGGAATTCCTTTTCCTCTTGTTTGGATTCACCCTGATTCCTTGCTATTGAATTTAAGCTTGATGGGTTCCTCTCGTTTGAACCGATGAGAAGTAACATATCTTTATTATTCTTTCTCGCCATTATTCCCTTGCATTCTTATTTACCTCTTATCTTAAACTCTGTCTCATTACATTAATTACCCATATCTTGTCGTCCCTACCAGATGTACTTCAAAACCCTTGAATCTTCGTATCTTTTGCATGAGGAAGGGTAAGGAAGTGACGTAAATTATGTAGCTCAGAGAAGACGTAACTGGTTATTTTATGATGATCTAAAGGAAATCAAATGTGGAGTGTTCCATATGGAAACTAAGATAGAAATGTGGTAAAGGTCTCGAATAGAATAAAGAGATGTATACTGCCAATCTGGAAACAATTATATTTAGAGAAATTTTGGGGTTATGAGATAGTTTATAGGTGTATTCAAAACTAATGAGGATATCAGAGGTCAACCTAGTTTTGAGAACTTAGAAAATCTTGGTTATTGATTCTGGGGAAAACTTTTACTCTGAGGCTATGTAGAAGGTTAGTAATGGAAAAGAGAAGTTAATTGTGTTTAATAAGGATATTAAACAAGATGTTGCGAGAAAATGACTAGGGATAGAGAGAACACAAAGTTATGGAAGTTTAGAGATTGTTGTGAAATATTTTTAGGAGAATAATATTCAAGGGTGTATGTCAAAGAAAATACGGAAGTTGATTTTATGATGGAAGATAAGTTTTGTAAGGCCTAGAGATTTAAATTAAATAATACGAGGAGAACAATTTGAACAAGTTCAAGGAATTCGTAAACGGGATTTAGAGGTTTTGGGTCAAATTTAAGACAAGGTGAAAGAACTTCGAAATTTAAATAAATGGTTAATGTTGATTCCTAAATGTGAGGGCTGTGCTTCAAGAGTGATGTTTGGAAATTAGGAATTGCCTACAGTAGTCATGGTAAGGGTTTAAGTAAAGGTTAAATTTTTATATGGAGACTGGTGAGGTAAAGATATGATTGGCAAGTTATGATCAGATGAACTTAAGAGTATCAGAAGCAGATGACTAACTCGATCTTCATTATTTTTGTGCATTAATTACCACCTCTTGAACTCCCATTTTCTAATTGAGATCCTTGACGTTCCTTATCGTGACTTTAATATTCGGAATGTAATACTAGCTGTTACCCTCCAACAAATCTTATATGCAAGACCTAGACGAGCTCACCTTCGTGTAGGTATATCATGTCCCACTAAAACCCATCTTCTTTTACTCTATTTTCTTGATATGATTTTCTGGTCAACTGGCTAAACTATAACCTCTGCCATTATACTAAATTTCTTCTTATTTCAATTAGAAATCTAGCCTTGACTCAATACTTTCGACCCGACATGTGATGGTGTTCTGCTTGTTTCCTTAGATGCGTAACCTTGTACCTTATCTGATTACTTGACCCGTTGGTTGAGAAACTTGGACTATGTAATTCCTTTCATCATTACCACCCTTATATCTTGTGCTGCTAAATTAGCCTTAGTTTTGTAAGCTTATCTATTTTCGAGCTTGGTCATGACATATTTTATTGGGTGGCCACCCACTAACATATTGTCTAATCAGAACCGGTACATGATGGTCTGATCAACCTATTGCACTTTGGTTCGCTTTTTCATGTATCAATCTACGAGAATGGAAACATAGTTAAACTTGACCCTAGAGTCTCATTCGCGACAGCCTTGACAATTCTCCTTGAAATCTTTTCATCGCCTATGAACCTCGTATTCGTACTCAGTCGAATTAAATTTAATCATGACGTGAACCTCCATCATTGGATGCTCGTGCTCATACTTTGATTTTATTGATTTCCCTTCTTGCCCAAATCTCGTTTTATCCCGAAATTGATCAACTTAGATCGTGTCAAGGCAAAAATCTATTTGTGATTTATTGTGCCTAAAATTTTCAATTTTTGCCATTTTATGGAATAGTAACCTTTTAATAATTTCTTAGTTGCTTGTTAATAACCAATTTTTATATAGGATGGTAGACAGCCCTACAACCTTGATGATTGTTGTTCCCTTACCTTCCCAATTAGGTCACCCTAGATTGTTTGTGTGTTGATACCATAGTACTGTTTTGACCTAGAATGATTAGTGTACCTAGGTGAGACTTCCAACTGCTACGGTATACCCTGACCTTGTATACTATTCCTTCAAATTGCATGATTTAGATAAAAAAAATTTAGACCTTGATTGTTGGGAAATAGGGACGTCACCCCATTAGTATCAGTTGTAGATATATATAGGTTAGTCCTTGATGTGGGAATGTGTGTCTATAAACATGTAGCTTATGAGATTTATGAGAGATTATAGTATCAGCCTTGATAGGATGTACTAGTCTTTTGGTGAGTATAAATGTGTTATGAGAGATAGGGGCCTATATGTCTTAGTAATGCATCGTTCCTATGGTAATAGAATGTATTAATAGATGGTTAATAGGAAGATAATAGTTTGAGCATACCTATAGCCTTTGATCAGTTCCTTTTCATCCTTGGTTAAGACCACTTTAAAATAGGTCCAGTCCCTTGGATATAGGTTCCAGTCCATATTTTATTGAAGTTCCATTACCGCCGTACAGCAGAGCATTATTGGACGTATTCCTAGATTGACACTTTTTAGATGTCCGTTTATTATTCCAGTGTTAGGAAGTGTTACCTTAGATATTGGGTAGGTTAGAGGCTCTAGAAGGAGTACTATCGATCTTAAATTTCGAGGACGAAATTTTTCTAAGGTGGGTAGAGTTGTAGCACCCAGTTTCCCAAATGGGGGTAATGTTGAAATTTCGTGTTTATAATTATTTTCATAATGATATTTAATTCATGATATAATTTTTGGTGATTTTAAATCATTTTAAAATTATTTAAATCAATGACTTCTGGTTTTGACGTTTTGCTAGTGAAACCCTAGAGACTGTTTGACCTTGAGCCTAACCATGTGATTATGATATTTTAATATCATTTTTGGCCTAAGGATATTTTTGCATTTGACCTCTTTGAATTATTTTGATATTATTTTATTATTTACGATATTGTTTTGGGGTTATTTGAGTCGGGTTCGAATTTTAACTCAATCCGACTTGAAATGGGGACCCGGGGGTAGTTTGACTCTAGTGGGACCCACACACTAGTTAGGCATGGCCTACATGATATTAATTTTAGTCCATATGATAGAAATATTTTAGTTAGAGGTTACACTAATTATTATGGATAAGGTTAGTGTGATTAGAGACTTTAGAATGACTAATTTAGCCCCAACCAATTAGCCATTTCCTAATACTCATAGAATAGGTTAGTGGGGGCATTTTGGACCTTACCATAATAGGACAAATAGCCCCATATGGCCAGCCACTTTGGGAGATGATAGGCTCAAGTTCATTTCATTATTCTCATCCACACTCTCTCTCTCTTGTTCTTCCCCAAATTCCTAGAGAGCAATCCCTAGTAATTTCTCCACCAAATCCTTCTATTTTGCCACCAAATCATCTTCTTTCCTTCTCCATTCTAGCCAAGGAGGAAGCTAGCCAAGTTTGGGAGGATTCGGAGCTCGTTCGTGTCCTTTTAGAATCTCTACGAGTCGGTGTCGCTCCGGGAAGGCTTTTCTTCGATTCGATCTATCGGGAGGTATAAATCCCTTCTCCTTTTCATTTTCTCATGCATATGGGTCTATTTTGAACCCATAGGAATGACCCCCATGGTTGTATCTCCATTTGTGTCCATTTCGTGTCCATTTGGAGGTCATAGGAGTATCCTTTGTGTTGTGGTTGTGTCCATATGGAAAAATCCCAAATTTGGACACACTATGTGTTGTTGTTATGTATGAATGAATTATTACATGTTTAATCTCATATTTTTGTATTGGAGATGTGTTCTATAGTATCTCATATATATATATATATTAGTGTAGAGGATGAGTTCTTGATATATTATGTTATATACTTGTGTTCTTTTGTCTCAAACTACCCAAATCCGTCATGATTTTATCCACGTTTTTAATTTCAACCCTAACTTAGAAATGTCATAACTTCTAGCTCAAAGCTTGGTTTAATCTTCCGTTTTTTTAAAAGAAGTGTATTGAAGTTAGCTTTCCAAAAACATATATTAATAGGCCTAATTCGTTCTGTAACTTTCTGGAGAATTATTTGAGTGTCAGCTGTACGAAAGACAAACGCGCTCTCGGTGTTTTTACGATTTCGGGAGTTTCCGGAAACGAAAATACGATCCGTTTGAAGTTTCGGAAAGCTAAAACATAGATCTATAACATACTTTAATCCTAGATTTTAATTCATGCTGAGATGGTACAGTATTGATTATTAGTAGGAGTTACTATTCGGTATATGCATTTTGTGCACCCTTGTGTGTAATATAATGTTCTATTTGATTTTAATCCATGTTAATGTATATACATTATGTAATCAAATAGAGAATGCAAGCATGAGTAAATGGTTAAATAAATGATGTATGAGGTACAAGTATCCTATCTAATGTAAGCATGTATAAGTATGGCTTGTAATGAATATGTAGGTTCCATAGTATGTAATGTATGGTGCATATAGTAGTGCAAGAGAATAAATGAATGATGAATGAATGCAGGCATGAATGTAATATAATAATAGATGTAATGTATGCAATATACAAGTTAATGAGATATAATGTTCTATGTTAACACAAATCTTATATTACCTCATGTACCCCCTTACACTATGTTGACACTATCACACTTGACACTTTGTTCACTTACACTTTGACACTCTTTGATATGTATACACTATGTATGCCTATTTAACCCTCACTTGCCCCTTTGCCATGTTCACATACACACACATAGCCTCTTAAATAAGTATTTATGAATATAGTTAACTTAGCTATGTATGTATATTATATATATGTTAGCATATTGTGTTGTAATATATAAGTTTATATAACCATTTGAAATGCCATGATTATAGACCTAATGTTGAATACCAATATATGCATGTGTATATATGTGTAGACATATATAGCTTAAAGTAATAGATTACCTAGTGTATATCCAATGTGAATTTTGCCTATTTGAGTATTGAATAATTGCATGCTATATAGAGTTGGGTGTATGTTGGCTTGTATAGTCTTGTATTGATGTGTGCTTGCTAGGATAGTCTTGGTTAGGCCTAGTAAGACTTGCTGGGTTAGGACATGACCTAGTTTGACTAGTGCAGTTGACCAGAGTTGACCAAGGGTTGACTTTGGCCTAGTTTGACCTAGATTCATGTATAATGCATTGTAGTGCTTTATATTACCCTTCTGGACATGTTATGACTTGTGCTGTTCTAATTAGGAGCCAGACACCTCTCCTCGGACAGTATTTTTACCTTGGACATTCAGATATCAGGCGAGTACATTCTCTGATCATTTCATATCCTGTTTAGAATTATTTTTCTGCTTTAAATTACTTTACTTGATACTGTCACGTTGGTCACACGGATTGGTACTATATGGATCTTTTCATGAGATGTTATCCCCCTCGGGAGCATCGAATACTGCATGTTTTGTGCGTTTCACGAATCATCACGTATCTCTATGCTTCCTCTGATTCACGAATCCCTTGTGACATATGTACTCTCATGTTCACAGAGCCATCATGAATCACCTTCATGTATCACTCATTTTATGAGCCATATGAAGTTTCACGAATCTTAACATAACTTGAACAGATCCTTATGTATTGATTGGGGATGGGGGAGTAGAAATAGACATGTGAATATTATTCCAGTAGCTGTAGTCATGAATCACTCTCTTAGCTGTAGTCATGAATCTCCTATACCATTCACATGTTTATATTTTACTCTGGCTCACTAGTCACTATTAGCTCTCTATGTATAGTAGATATTTCTATTACAGTTCTCTCTCTGTTTACATACTGTTTTTCTTCAGTTCATGTATCTTACTTTACTGCATGATTATATTTTCTAACCTGCAATGATCTGTTGAGATGTACTGTACTCGCTCCAGTCCTGACTGGACCCTTTGATAAATTTTACAGATAGCCTGGAGGTTGCCTGCTAGCCTAGAGAAGACAGTAGAGGTTGCATAGATAGCTAGGGTTTTTGCTTATAGTTTATTTTCAGGCATCTTGAGTTGTATTTATGGATTACTGTATTTGGGTTTTGAGACGTATTCTAAGTTTGTATCTTAGACACTTAGACTTCTATCTGTTATATCTCTTTTTAATTTCATGTTTTATCTATCTTCCTCTATGCTCTACCTTAGATGTGATTGAGTTTACATTCTGCTATGTCACCCCCATTCGGGGAGTATAAACTGTTTAGTCTTATACTGTTAGATGCATTGAGACCTAGGACAGCGTTCTACCGCCGACACTGCGGCGTAGGCTGGGCGTTGTTACGTTCTCGTGTCCTAACTCTAGGGTGCGGGTCGTGACAATACCACTCACCGAAGTGAAGGCGTCAAATGTGATCTGTTTTATCAAACATCACGTTATCTACCGCTTAGGCCTACCTCACAGGATCATTAATGATAATGGTCCATAATTTGCAAGCCATGCATTCTATCAGTTCTGTGATAGGAATTGAATCCAGAATGTAGCCTCTACTGCCTCCAATCCAGCAGCTAACGGGCTAGCAGAAGCCTTCAATAAAACTATCAATAAACTTCTCAAGAAGTTCGTGCCTTCAAACAAGCGCGATTGGAATGAGAAGCTCGGCGAATGTCTATGGGCCTATCGTACAACGGCCCGGCCTCCAACAGGCAGTACGTCATGCTCTCTAGTTTATGGGAGAGAAGCAGTTCTTCCCCTAGAAATCCAGATTCCTTCTATTCGGGTACCCTTAGCCAGTGAGTTGACTACCGAAGAAAGCTACCGTCTGCGACTACAGGAGCTCAAAATGCTAGATAAAAAATGCTTGTTAGCTTAGCAGCGCATCGAGCTATACCAAGTACGCCTTTCTAGAGCCTTCAATAAAAAGGTGAAGGAAAGAATCTTCCAAGTTGTTGATCTAGTCTTAGCAGTGAGAAGACCAATGGTTATGACGCATAAAATAAAAGGAAAATTTTGCCTAAATGGGAAGGTCCTTTCATTATAGAATCAGTGTATTCTAACGGTGCGTACCGACTAACCAAGCCTGATGGTGACTTGTTCATGATGTCTATCAACGACAAGTTCCTAAAAAAATATTATGTGTAACCTTTTATCCGTATTTTAAGAGTCTTGAATACGCCTTGGATAATATGTCCTCTAGAATATTTCTCCAATGGAATCATTCCGTTTTCGACTCTGTCCAAACTCCGTTTGACGAAAACAAGTCACGTCCCTATTACCTCCGAAGTGTTTTTCGATAATTATTTCCCAGTGGAATGATTAAGAAAGGTTTTGCCATGTCCATATAACCTCTGAGCAAAGCGTTTATCAAGGATAATCACGTCCATATTACCTCTAAATTATCCGCTCCTACCTAATGTAATATATTTTTCTACGTCCATACTACCTCTGGTCAGATATAGAACATCCTCTGCTATTACGTCCATATTATCTCTATTAGCAGCTTCGTTCAGCTTATTATGTATATTCAAAAAAAACTTCAATATAAAATGGATAATAGGTCCACATCAAATTCCCCAGCAGAATATCCACCAGAGATATCCCTACTACGTCCACATTACCTCTAGTTTTGAAATTTCACAAAACCATATTCATAGATTTTGAAAACCAAAAGATTCTTTATTCTTTATTTTGAACATCTATCAAGAAACAAAAAAGGGTACAAGAGCCGTGACGACTGGAAGAAACAGTTGCAAAAAAAAAAATCTAAGGGATACATAGTCGATTGATATTGTCCCTTAGAGCCACGATTTCGGCTTCAGACTTCGCAGTAACTCGACAGCGCGCCTCTTCTTGATGAGCAGCTTCATCCTCGAAAAGGATTAGACTCATGTGCTCTTCCTCCAACTTGACCAGCTGTTCTTTTAAATGGGCGGAAGTGGTGGCAGTTATGGCAGCCTGAGCCAAGTAGTCCTCATGCTCAGACGTTGCTATCCTTAAGTTGGCTTCCAGTTGAGCAATCTCGTTTTGGATCTACGCAATGTGATTATACTTCTCAGTAATCTGTGCAGCCAGTTTATTCTTCGAGGCAGCACGTGCCTCACTTGCAGCATTGAACTGACCATACTGATCAGCCAATTCGCTAATCTCTTGAACGAAGGCATCCTTTCTCGCCTGAAAAGTGGCCTTCTCCTCCGCGAGAGCCGTGATCAAAGCCTCATCTTCTGCACGGAATAGCGATGTCGGGCTCCATTGTTTGGCATCCCAGAATCTGGCCACCTGACCCTCCAGATCATTCAGAACTTTCCTCAGAGTATTAGCCCGCTCTTCATAGCCGGCAATGCTCTTAAGGGCCGCCACTTGGCATTCGACAACAGCCTTCACAGGACCGAAGTTGGCATTCCGATTCAGGACTCTAGGAAGCTTTACTTTTAGCACAGAGTTGACGACTTCCTTGGGCATCATGTCGTCTTCATTGGAGATCGGCGGGAAGGATGCTTGGAGAGTTTCCTCCCTTCCAGGAAGGGATACCTGACAAGAAAATAATATATACATCAGTAACCAAAAAAGGGAGAAATGCGAAAGAGTTGTTATTTCGTACCTTCGGCACGCACAGCGCTAGCCTGGGCTACGTCATTAGTCTCGGCTTCAGGGAAACCGAGAGCAGGCCCAGGCCATTCAAGAAGAACAATATCAAGGCCTCGAGCGACATCAGGCCGGGTATCTTCTACAATCCCAGCTGGATCGGGAGCAGATTCAGCGACAGCCCCCTCAGTAGGCTGTTCTACCTCTCCTTCTGCAGCCAATGCAGGCTCACTAACGGATCCCTCCACACCAACAAATTTAGGGGAGCCGTGGACAACCTCTGTTTCTCCCCCAATGCCTGGGACTATCTTCACAAATGGTTCCTTCTCCTTGTCTACTAGGGAACATACAGTTGGGGTAAACCTCACGAGGATCACGCAAAATTAAAGTCGAAAAATCTCATCCGAAGAGAGGCACAAAGATAATGTACCCATAGGAGGTTGAGCCGACTGGACTTGATTTTCATCCAAGTCCTTCATCACAGCTCCTATTGCAGACATATCCCCCAAAGAAATGTCATAGGAGGGACTGATCTTTTGATTGCCATCATGGTCTGGGCCTTCGCCCTGATCATCCTATCGCTCAAATCTTATAGCTGTAGAAGACCCGCCCTCATCCATCGGTCGAGGACGAGCAGGGGACACTGTTGTCACGTCCACCTCCTCAGACAAGGAGGCACCTGCCTCAACCACAACTTCAGGGTCCTGTGCAAAGGACAAACGCAAAGGTGAGAAAGCTTCTAAAGGCTTGACCAGAACGGCTATGGAGTCTAGGAAGGGATCTACCTTCCGAATGGTAACGGCCTGCGATGCCGTCTGCCGAGAAGATCTTTTGGGAGGAGGCGAGCCGGCACTCACGTTCGCGACCTTCTTCCTCCCCCAGGAAACAACTACCTTCTTCCTTTTGGGCCGTGGAACCAGCTCGGTGGAAGCTTTCCACTTGTGAGGAATGTTAGGAAGAGGTTCTTCAGTATCCTCTCTTCGAGGTGCTGTAACGATAGGCTCCACAACAACAACTCTCTACTGCGGCGCTGCAGCCGGTTCAATTATGGAAGCGACGCCTTCCTTTCTGTTACCCCCCATTGTGCGCACTCGTCCTATATCAGCAAAAGTAGGGACAAACCTAGTCCCCGATATGAAACTCTGCTCATGGTCATACCGAGAAGGAAGGGTATTGACCTGAATATAGAACTTAGCAGTAGCAAAAAGCATGTGGGTGTCAGGTTTCTCTTTTGGCAAAGTAAAAAACTGCCCTCGTACATCCAGTATTGTAGTAGCCCCAGGCACGTGTCCCGTCAATCAGACTCCCTATCGACTGGAGATGAGGACTGGGAATGCCCAAGAGAATCTGACTCTACCCGAATTGCCATACAAAGCGACTCGGCAAATAAGGTTCCAGGAATGTGTGGTTCCTATTCCTGAACACCAGATAGGAAGGCCTAATGGATTGGAGCCAATGAAACGCCCCAATAGTAAGGCTAGTAGTGAGTGCTCCCTCATTTACTAGGGTGACTTCTGCGCGACCACTGCCAGACAGAGGCGATACTCCGAAGAATTCATAGTTCTGCAGAAAACTCAAAGCCCTCCTACAAACAGCACCCTGTAACGGTCCAATCAATATCTCTGAATCTTCGAAGGAAGGCATCCCCCGCCAAAGAGTCTGCCATCAGTCAGGCATTCATCAGTCTGGGACAATGCAGCACCAGCCATCCCATCAGATAGTGAAAGGGAAACTCAGTCCTGGCAAAGTCCTTTCTGCCATCGGGTGTTATCGTATTCACAAAAAAATGCCGCAAACCCCGCTTGATAGCACAAACCATTGCGGCAAGCAGAGCAAGTTGGCATCCAAAGGCCAGCTTTACAGCCAGAAGTATCATACCCCGACTTATTCTCTCAATAGGCCCTGAACCACCAGGGACTATGCAATCACGAAGCCATATCATCAGGAAAGGATCTAGCATCGCCTTTTCTAACATCTTGAACTCGGCCTGCCTGAAGAAATGATAAATCAGGGAGCTTTCCTCAGGATCATCACTATCCTCAGCATCCACAGCTTCGTGATCTGCCATTAACTGCTCTACATTAGAGCTCGTCAAGGGCTTGCGAGACGAGAAGGAGACTGGGTCGTCCCCCTCTTCTCTGGTGAAAACGTAGTTAGTCCAGGCCCTCGTATGCGAAAGGGACCCCTCAGTCTTACCCTTCTTCATAATCTGGTGATAAATAAAAAAGTGACAGAGTAACTCTTTGTACACCTCCATCATTTCGGAGTCCTCCTTCTCTAGATCTAAGAGCTCTGCATCACAGGGGACGTATTCTGCATTTGGTTCCCTCCCCCAGAAAAGTTTGGATATCACCTGCATCTCGTGAAGAGCAAACCCATCTTCCCATCCGGAGTGAAGAAGGTGCACGTGTGACAGTTGTATAACTCCGCCAAGGAGATAAATATTGGCCAGTTAACCTTAATGCCATATTAGATGGCTTTAACGGCATAAAAAAGATTGGCAGCTTTTAGGGTGGCCTCGTAAGTCGAGAGCACCCATCCAGTAAGGTCACCCCAGAATAGGACAGAATGCCTCCAACCTTCCATCCGCAGCTTTCCTTCCGGGTACGACTCCCGCTTTGACAACATCAAGTTGGAGAGAGTCTCAGCTGCATAGAGGTGAAGATCAGTCGGAACATCGTTCATTATGACACTAGGTTGCAGCCCCCTCATGGAGTAGGACGTAGAACCCTTGATACACTTGAACATGTCCTTCTTCCGGTCACCAGAGTTGAATTGGATCCTGCCAGAAACAACCCCATGCAGTTCAGGGGTTAGGTCCTATTTCATCTGCCTCTGCACAGCCAGATCAGCAAACGCTGACAGAGGGTATTAGCGCTTCATCGATGGCAACCCTATTCTTTGGTCATTTAACTTAACTGCCCGAGGGTCCTCTAGACATATCGTCTCGTCATCCTTGAATCCTATACTATCACCGAACAGGAAGTACGACTTCTTCAAATGGCGTGTCCTACCGAGTAAGAGTTTCTCATCATTAATTATCTGCTTCAGAAAGGTTTTGTCCTGTTCAATTATGGCGATCGTCCGTTCCATAGGTTGGTGCCTGCCGCCAATAAAGAAAAGATAGAATTCCTTCTACTTTTTGTGTGTGTCTACAGACAGAAGCTAAGGACTTCGTAGTATCGTTCAACGTATTTAGGCCCGTCTCAAGGGCTTCTATACGTTTCTGCTGACAAGATCCTTCGTTGTTGTCCACGTTGTCGCCTTAGGCCATGAACAAGAACATCTTGTACGGATTAGTAGAAAGGGTGGTGGATCTTTTGCTCTCTGGCTCAGATGCCAGAGTCCCGTCGTCTTGAGGATAAACTGGGACGTTACAATCATCATCAGATTCGTTTAATTGCTACCCCCAACTTTTTGGCTACCTGCGCCAGCGGAGGTATTTGTGTCATACAGTCTCTCATAGGTTTGGAAGGCGGGATTGTCATGAATTGTGGAGGGCTGACCACCCCCAGCTAATGTTGCATCCGTAGCGTCATTTCCTTGCGCCAAGAGCCAAATTTTGCCCGTGTGCCTTGGAACACACCCGTACTGGGTAATGCTATCTTGCTACCACCAGGCCAATTTTTAGGCTTGTTGGCCAACACGGGAGGATTCTTGGAATGCTTCTTGAGAGACAAAGAACCCCTTGCTGCGTTGCATGAAGCAACGCAGAGTTCATCTTCTTTTTTCCCAGATACCATCGGTTGCTGTCACGACCCGCACCCGCTTTCTGCGATGCAAGTTCGTGCGCAAGCCAGCTACATATCAAGCGGACTCCAGACCAGCTCGATACGTATAAGCTATCCAAAATTGGGTATCACGTCTAATATGGCAAGACAAAACTATATCTCAATCTACAAAAAAATATAAAACATGGTTCATGGTCTACAGCACACTAGCATATATATGTCCGATTACACTCCAGAGAAATAACGTGAGTCTATAAATGTAACGCCCCAGTCCAAAAATACATAGGACCAAGTACGTAAACATGCCAGTTATATACATACGAAGTAAAGGGCCTTGTATGTATACATAAGCTGTAAAATGCAGTAATCCAAGACAAACTAAATCTCATCCAAAATGAAAAGAATAATAATATAAAAAACCAACTTGAATATTTATGATACAATCTTTGGGCGGAGACAAAGTCCACTACCAACCATCTCAATGAAAGAAATGTAAAAGAATCGATTCATAAAATGGCAAGACGAACCAAGCGCAATCGTCTTCGAAGGAATGGAGAGAATCACGGCCTTGGCTAGAACACCTGCAGTTAATCATGAAAGCACACACCTGGGGAATATCAGGTCCTCAGACGGACGTAGCAAGATACATGAAGAACAAGCTAATATGAACTGTCAGAATAATAAAATAATATATAAAGGACCATTCTAGACACAAATATACAAAGAAGATTCTAACCGCCTAATTTGCAATTTAGAGGACAACTTTCATGCGCATGGGTGGAATTTTAGGCTATGTGTACGTAACTGGCATCCAGTCATCTGTATCCGTCCGTAACGTCCAAAACGTCCAAAATGCCAGAGGGCATCTGCAAATAAATTGCCACAGTTCCATCCGGAGACTGTGGTTTACCTGTTTGGATTTCCATACGCACTAGCGACTGTTCTCCTCCAGTATTTCCCACACTGTTCAAGTCATGTCCATGGCCCATTCAGTTTTGTAACTGCTTGAGTCTTTAAAACCCTAGTCATAGCAGTTGCGATCATCTATCCGTCACAAGACTTTAGAGAGGGTCGGTCCATAAGTAGTGCCCCTAGCAACATATCTCCAACCATGTAGTGTGTGTGTCATGGCCAAGGGTGATATAAGGATATCCCATAACAAGAAGGTAGGCCGCTAACACCAAGTTAACATGCATATAGTAAAGTAAAATGACTAATAGAGTCGCTTGCACCCAAGTGTGGCTTCGACGCGCAAGTTATAACAAAGGAAACTAACAATATGAAACAAAATAAATAATATAGAAAATAAATAATTTGACTGTTAATTAACAA